>RCUC01138857.1:0-33925 GCA_003697995.1 Taxidea taxus jeffersonii | reverse complement strand
CTCTCTCTCTCTCTCTCTCTCTCTCTGTCAAATAAATAAAATCTTTTAAAAAAATCTTAAAAAAATAAGAAAAAAATGTTCAAAGACATTCTCTCTATTATGCACTATGCTAAATGTAATACATAAATATGTGTAATCTTATTTAATCTTTACATACTATCTGGAAGGTTTTTGTGACATTAATTTGAAGGTTTAAAAAAATGAGTTTTAGAGGGGTAGACAAGGTTCAGGCAACCTAGTCTCAAAGACCAATACATTGATCATAAAGACAAACCATCACAATGCTTGTGAGGTGCCTGACATGGGGTCTGGCATATAATAAGTACACATAAAAATATTTTTTGTCACTCTGACTTCTATTAACATTCTTTGGCTTAAGATTTATCTTCATGCCCCAAGGCTTTTCTTGTATTTTCTAACCCCTTAATGTCATATACAATGCAAAGATCTTAGACTACCTGTCTCTATTTACCTTTCCCATCATATTTGTTCATGTTGTGATCGTTTTCTATTTTTGTTCTTTTTTAAGAAAAATTGTGCTCTAAGCTGATTTATTTAATCAATTGCACATTTTGGCATATTTAACCCTATTTGCTTTTAATTCTAAAATTCCTTTGGATCAAATTCTTTCTATCTAAAATAAGTTTCTTAGAATTCTCATTGCCAATGAAAATCTTTCCAGGTAGTTATGTTTTGGTGGGGACAATTGTCACAGTGGTTAAACAAAGAGGCTCTGGAACTCTGTCTTCAAATCCCATCATGACTTATACTAATAATGTGGCCTTGGACAAATTATGAGCCCTTTTTGCTCTGGTTCCTCATTTTAAAAACACCAAAATTAAAATAGTTACCCCATAAGATCACTGTAAAGGTCTGTGATATATAGATAGATAGAGATAGATAGATAGATAGATAGATGTGTATATATATATATCCATATATATATCACACATGATATATGCATATTCAAATGTTATTAATGATTATGATTACCTGGAAATAATTGTTTCACTCTCATTATTAAAGTATATTTTTAGCTATAAATATCTAGGTTAATCATTATTTCATTTCAGCATATTAAAGATATCATTCCACATGCCTCTGTTGTCCATGTCAAAGTGCAATGTCTTTGGAGATAATCCTTTTCCCCCTCTATATAGCTATATTTTTTTCCCTTTGACTGCAGCTTTATACAGTTTTGCTAAAAGTGTATCTAGGTTGTTTTTATATTTCTTTATACATCTTGGGATTCATCAAATTTCTTGAATCTGCAGTCCACTGTTTTTAATCAGTAAGGAAAATGCTCAGTTTTGTTTTGTTTTTTCCTCCAAATTTTTTCTCTTTTATCCTCCTCCTGTACTTCTAGGACTCAAGTTAAATATTTGCCAGACATTCTCTCTTTATTGCTCTTGTCTTTTAATGTCTAATAATGATGGAGTTTGTAAACTCCATCTTTATTTCTTTCTATGATACCTTTTTAGACAATGTCTTTGACCTGGCTTCTAGTTTACTAATTCTCTCTTTAGGGGTGTCTATTTTGATTTTAAAACTAATGATTGCACTTTATTTTAATTTTAAGTATTTCACTTCTTTAAAATTATGTTTTAAATAAAGTATTTTTAATTACTGGGTAATTCACTTGTCTCTTTTTCCAACTTTTTAGCTACTTTTGTTTGTTTTCCTTTTTTAATAATTTGTTTTTCTCTGAAAAGTTTTAACTTAGACAATTTATCATTATACAGGATACACATATTTTATAATCTTTGTGTCATATTTCCATATGACACATATTTACATATATGAAGTATTTGCAAATCTGATTTTGTTTTACTGGTTCACACTCATGGGAATGTTATTTCTTTGGCTTCTTGGTTGTTTTAAATATATATGTATATTTTTTTCTTAGATAATTATTTGTGTTAATCTTTGCAATGGGGGGGCATCACAGTCAGCCTCAAAACAATACTCTTCTTACTTGCTCTTTCAGCATTTTTAGTTTTACATAATAATACACCTTTGCATTCCTGGATTAATGTCAGGATGCTTTTCAAAGGACTTTCTACCACGAATGGAGAGCAAGCTCTCACCACTATAACACAAGGAACTTTGAAAGCAGATGGTCAAGTTCATCAAAGTATGGCAAATGCATCAGGACAAAAGCAGCTACACAGTACCTATCCCTCTAAATTCTTGTGTTGCTTACATTTTTCAGATGATTCCCATTAATATTATCCCTTCTTCATGCTCTTAAGGTGTATCTTACACATTATCTAGCATCTTTAGTTGTGTTCTGAAGGATATTTGCACTAAACAATATAACCTAACATATTCATGGGAACAATGGGCTTTTATGGATTTTTTTCAACTAGCTTACACTTTCCTTTTCTTTCTACTATAAATATGTTCATTTTTATCAAATATTTGCTTTTTTTTAAATTTTATCAAACTCTGATCTCCAGGTGAACAGAGACAATGGTATGGCTTCTTTAATCTTCTTTAATTCTTTAATTTTAATTGTTTCAGGAGAACAATTCCTCCAACATAAAAGAAACTCAAACTTGTGTTTAATTGGAATATGTATATCTGAATGTGCTCTGCTACATTCAAAAGCTTATTATACCAATGTTACTGTCATGGGTCAAATATTTTTGTTTGGATTTTCAATTTTAAAATAATATTGAAAGACTGTAGCACATTCTTTTTAACCTCATCAAAACACTATATTCATTCTCTGAAAGTAAATTTTATATGTTGGAAGCACTTGAAATAATTTGAAACTTATTTTGATGATGACAGAAGTGATCAGATTGCTAAATAAATAAACTTTAATTAAAAAATAAATGTGACTGTGGAGTGATAAGACGAACTTTTAAAGTCATGATTCCTAAATTAACTTTGACTGAAATCCAAAGTCCTATAATCTCACGTTAATACCCATTTAGCAAAATAAATTTGGGTAGATTTACTTAAATCTCTCTTTACAGTAAAGTTGCATTTTTGTAGATTGATGCATTCAAGTAAATGTTTCTATCTTTTCATTTCATTATACCCAATGTCTGGATAAATGAGTATTCAGAAACATCTGCTTCAAAGTCATGGAAACTTGGAATGGTAACATGTGCTCACAGATCACTTCTGAATGAATGCATATTTCCAATACTTCAGTATCTTAACATTTTCTGCCTTCCATATCGCATACATGGAAGACATGGTTTTGTCATTTTGAGATTTTTTTTCTTATATTGCAGTTCAGGTGATCATATGGCACATTGGTAACATGAGTTACTTGTCTTACCTGACAGTTTATATTTTTCATTGTTATATTCACATTTTAATATGTTCACAATATTTAAATTTATAAAGATTGTTCAAGAATTTGACATTTAATTTAAAGAGGTTGATATACGTTCGCATTTGAGAGTATGTGGTGTGTGGGTATGATGTGTCCATGTGTGTAGAGGAAAAATTGTAAATTATTTGGCAGATGGGCTGCTAACTGTGTCATCAATTTCATTCTCCATTTTGTGATAGTGAAGGCATCTCTGACGATACTGTACCATAGACATTCTGGAACAAACTGTGGTATAAGAATTAACATTAACTCACTGTATAGTTAAATTTATGCAAATTACAATGATAGCTACAATACCAGTTTCTCTAGCTACAGAGGGAAAAAAATACATTTTATATTAAGTGGATATATTAACAAATAAATATTTACTATTATTGATATATACTTTCTACTTCTATTTATTTACATTGAGGTAGAAATAGGAAGGACAGAATTTAAGAGGAGAAAAATTAAAAAGCCTAATTGCTGTATGTGTGATAGAGCAACCCATATTTCCTGTGCTGGCTATGCCAGAGGACTTCCCGAAATGGCTTCAAATTCTATGATGTCATGTAAAAACTTTAAAAACTCCTATTAAATTGTTTGATAATCCTCATTTTTCTCTACTATGCCAAGAGCTGGAGAGAATGTACTCATTTTTCCACTAAAATGGAGCTTTACTTTAGTCTCATGACTCTTTCTTCCTAACCTAACTCCATTAAAAAAAAAAAAAAAGCATACATTAGTGTTTATTTGTCTCTGCAAACACTATGAATGATAGAAGCAACAGAGAAGCCAGGAAGCACTCAGTGAATTGCTGCTGCCTCCCTTTACATCTGGTCCGCTGTGATCTCTAATTGCCTGTCACAGCCACTGAGCTGTGGAGCTGGCAGGGCTGCCACCTCCTGTTTGGTCAAGTTGTCATTTCCTATTAATCCGAATCCTGTTGTTTTTCCCATTGCCTCTACTGTCTCACTCTGGACAGAATGAACATCTATTATCTAACTGTGATACGAGTGTATCAAAATTTTAATTTTGGAGAAGACACAGAATCAAGAGACCTTCTCACAAAAAGCCAAGAATCCCTCACGAGGGCTGTGTGGTCTTGTCTCCCCTGTGCTGATTTTAAGGGCTCATGTCTTTTCCCTTTCCACTACAACTCAGCTATTTTTCATAGCACCGGAGATCATCTGGTGAAATTTTACAAACAGCCAGCAAGAACAAAATAAGAACATAAAAATGCAGGGGAATTTCTAAGGCCAGTTTTATAATAGAAGTTTTTGTTACTTTCACATTTTCTACAAAATATTATGGAAAACATGACTGTGTATCAGAAGGGGTCAAGGACGTCATTTTAGGACTGTGGAAGCATAACCCAGCCAGAGGTCCATGCCAGAAGAAGTACTTGAACACCCCAGGATCACAGCAAATTCGTCAAAACCAAGTAGCCCCCAAAAAGCAAAGAATCCACTAGCAAACAATTATCAGACTCTCGCTGGTGGAAAACCCCAGGAGGCAAGGCTTCTGTATAATCAGGCAGGAACAGGCTACTGACATTTATTTTACTGCTCACTGGTTGCCTTCAATCTAGAGCACCACAGATTTTTATGTTTTTCTAACTGAGAAGGAAGTGCCTCAGCTTGTCCGTTCAGAAAGCCTCGATTCAATAAACACCACAGTCTGAAATGGAAGTAGCCATGAGAATCACGCCAATGTTTCAGGGTCCTCATCCTGAGGCAGGGTTCAACTTCACAGTCTGCACAGCCTGTGCCAGGTACGGTGTCCTTCTGGATTATAAACAGAGAGTCTGGGTGCCAGAAAAATGACCCCTTTGCCTTGATTTGCCCAGTTAAAAAGCCATCAATAACCTTCCAAATACCCCCGTGTATATGTAACATATTGGGGGGCCAAGCCCGAAAACATTGTTGGAGCTAATATGTGTGATTTTTCTTTTCAACATAAAGATGGTGTATGGGAACAAAACCTGCCACCCTAATTTCAGCAGGTTCCCATGTGGGTAGGCAACTGGGACCAACAGTGTTACCATTTAGTAACCCTTAGTTATCATGTGGTACCATGAGGTAGCTTGTGGCAACATGGTACCGTTACTTTTTTTTCCTAAGGCCCTGAAATTGTTCAGAGAAAGACATTTGTGAACTCCAGAGCTATACTACACACAAAGGTTGAAGATTTATTCTTGATTGTGATTTCTATCTTAAACCATACCCAACTCTTTTGTTCCATATATTTTACCAGTTTAGGAAAAATGATAAACTCTAAAGGAGAAAGTAAAGCTCCCCAAATTAATTCCTATGGCCCTTATACATTAAATTCCAAAGAAAGTTTAAAGTCCCAACTTTAGTTGGTGGCATCACAATTCCAGACTTCAAGCTCTACCACAAAGCTGTCATCATCAAGACAGTATGGTACTGGCACAAAAACAGACACATAGATCAATGGAACAGAATAGAGAGCCCAGAAATAGACCCTCAACTCTATGGTCAACTAATCTTCGACAAAGCAGGAAAGAATATCCAATGGAAAAAAGACAGCCTCTTCAACAAGTGGTGTTGGGAAAATTGGACAGCCACATGCAGAAAAATGAAATTGGACCATTTCCTTACACCACACACGAAAATAGACTCAAAATGGATGAAGGACCTCAATGTGAGAAAGGAATCCATCAAAATCCTTGAGGAGAACACAGGCAGCAACCTCTTCGACCTCAGCCGCAGCAACTTCTTCCTAGGAACAACGCCAAAGGCAAAGGAAGCAAGGGAAAAAATGAACTATTGGGACTTCATCAAGATCAAAAGCTTTTGCACAGCAAAGGAAACAGTCAACAAAACCAAAAGACAACTGACAGAGTGGGAGAAGATATTTGCAAATGACATATCAGATAAAGGGCTAGTATCCAAAACCTACAAAGAGCTTAGCAAACTCAACACCCAAAGAACAAATAATCCAATCAAGACATGGGCAGAGGACATGAACAGACATTTCTGCAAAGAAGACATCCAGATGGCCAACAGACACATGAAAAAGTGCTCCACATCACTGTGCATCAGGGAAATACAAATCAAAACCACAATGAGATACCACCTCACACAAGTCAGAATGGCTAAAATGAACAAGTCAGGAAATGACGGATGCTGGCAAGGATGTGGAGAAAGGGGAACCCTCCTACACTGTTGGTGGGAATGCAAGCTGGTGCAACCACTCTGGAAAACAGCATGGAGGTTCCTCAAAAAATTGAAAATAGAGCTACCTTATAACCCAGCAATTGCACTACTGGGTATTTACCCTAAAGATACAAACATAGTGATCCAAAGGGTCACATGTACCCGAATGTTTATAGCAGCAATGTCCACAATAGCCAAGTTATGGAAAGAACCTAGATGTCCATCAACAGATGAATGGATAAAGAAGAGGTGGTATATATATACAATGGAATACTATGCAGCCATCAAAAGAAATGAAATCTTACCATTTGTGACGACATGGATGGAACTAGAGCGTATTATGCTTAGTGAAATAAGTCAACTGGAGAAAGACAACTATCACATGATCTCCCTGATATGAGGAAGTGGAGATGCAACGGGGGTGGGGGTTAAGGTGGTAGGAAAAGAAAAAATGAAACAAGATGGGATCGGGAGGGAGACAAACCAAAAGAGACTCTTAATGTTATAAAACAAACTGAGGGGGGTGGAGGGGAGAGGGGTTGGGAGAGGGTGGTGGGGTTACATTATATGTTTAAATTTAAAAAAAGCTTAAATAAAAAAAATAAAATAAAATAAAAAAATAAAGTCCCAACTTTAAAGTCCAAAGAAAGCAAATTCCAAATATCATCTTTCTTAAATTTCTTGGGACCCTCAGTCTCCATCCGAAGAAGCCACCTGGGTGACTTAGTCAGTTCAAGCGTTTGCCTTTGGCTCAGGTCATGTTCCCAGGGTCCTGGGACAGAGACCTGAGTCAGGCTCCCTGCTCAGTGGGTAGTCTGCTTCTCTTTTTCCCTCTCTCTGCTAATCCCCCTGTTTGTGTTCTCACTCTCTGTCAAATAAATAAATAAAATATTTTTTAAAAATATGCAACTAAGCAGCCTCCTCTCAGGCCTCCTGGAGATAACATCTCAGTCCCTGTGACTGCAGATCACTGCCATCACCTCTTAGCCCCAAATTACCTGTCTCTCCTACACTGGTGTTCATGTAACTGAAGAATCACCCATCTCGGATCCAACAACTGAAGCTACACTCAATTTTTCTTAAATCTGTAACAGTAGGAGCCTATCACAGACTGATAAACCAGGCTGAACTCTGTGAAAACCTATCTGTATACATCACTTCCTGTGACCCTGGTCCTATTGGTCCCTGCATCTGTATACATCACTTCCTGTGACCCAGGACCTATTGGTCCCTGCTCCTTTAAGAAAGGATCTGGTGGAAAGAGGAAAAGAAAGAAAAGAAAAGAAAAAAGAAAAGAAAAGAAAGAGGAGAAGAGAAGAGAAAAGAAAGAGAGAAAGAGAGAGAGAGAGAGGAAGGAAGGAAAGAAGGAAGGAAGGGAGGAAGGAAAGGATCCTCTGTGTTCATGTTTTTTCATTTGCTTTTTCCCCATCTGAGCCTCTCAGAGGGCTGACACTATCTGCTGTACCTGAGTACCAATTTGTATCTTTGCTTTCTGGCCCGACCTTTCTTTGGCTAACAGACTCCCATAGTAAAATGTATGAAATAAGAAGGTCCATGAACCAAAAGTGTTCATGGTTCACACCAACCTTCTCTGCCTTGCCCTTTCAGAAAAATTGAACTCTGAAGTTATTCCACCATCAGACCACCTGCTGACCAGGCATGAACCTCAGCCTTCTATTTTCCTTAAAGCTTTCCTTTCTTATGAAATAAAAGGACGAGGAATTTATTTTTCCAAATCAGTCAATATATTTTCTCACAACATTTACTACTGATAAATTTGAATCTTACAAAATGTTGCAAGAATAGTACAATGAACACCTACATACTTTTCTCCTAGGTTCAGCAGCTGTTAGTATTTTGTCACATTGTTTTTATTTCTATATGTATGTTCCTGTTGTTGCTTTCTGCTGACACACTGAAAATTATTCACAGCGATACTGACACTTCCCACCTAAATACTTCAGTCTTTCTCCTTTAAGAAAAAGGAAATTCTGAACATCGATAATAGAATGGCTACATTTAGGACACCTAATATTAACTTTATACTATTACCTAACATACATCACATTCAGGGCTCCCCAAATGTCCCTAAGTTGTCTTTTAGAGCTGCTATTTTTTTGTTTGTTTTGTCAATCAAAGATTCTGCCTTGCATTTAATTGTCATATCTCTTTACTCTTTTAATCTGGCAGTTTTTTAAGGCTTTTATAAAATTGATTTTATTTATTTATTTTTGTCTATTGGTTTCCTCATGGTTAACTACAAATTAAATACTTCTAGCTGAATTGCTACATAAATAATGGGTTCATTTTAAATATACATTATATTCCTTGTTTCCTAATTCCATACTTCTCTCAGGCATGTTCTCTAGGGGAACAGGTGACATTCCCATCTCCATCTATGGGAATAGAGTAATCTCAAAAGTCATCTGATAATGCTTAGGGTATTATCTTTAATATCTTTAATCTTCCTGACATTTCCCTCTGAGACTGACTCATATTTTCACCAATTTCTTAGTACAACTGCCCAAATATTCAAAAAAGTCTCTCTAATTGCTAATGTGCAGCTTATAAAGGTGCTGTCAGCTGATACTAGGCTTCTCCTTGGGGAGTCATTCCTGACTCCTTTCTGAGCTATCCTAAATTATTTGGGGCCCTGACCAGACTTGCTGATACAGTAATCAGCTAAAACATGTCCTCATGGTTGAAATATGCTGTTTGAGGGCTTTTAAGACAGCAGGGTATGTTTTGAAGTCTATTTCTATTCTTTTGAGTAGATGTAGATTTATTTCTGAAATCTCAGTCTTTTGATATATGTCCATCTGCTCTTTCATGTCACATTCAAAATCTCCTACTTATCCCTGTGTTTTATTTTTTCTTAAATTGCAACTGTCTCCAGAGCAAAAATATGAGAAGTTGGGAATAAATGTACCTTTAATAAATATCATTGATGACTTCCCTCCTGCTACACATAGACTGGGAGGTAAATGTGTCTTAGATCTCCTAGAAGTAGAGCCCAAGACAGACTTGGGTGCACAAGATTTATTGGGAATGAGGAATAGGCCCAATCCATAGGGAGACTGGAAGGGTCAAAAACAGTATGGCATTACTCCATCTGGAAGAAAAATGATGGCCCTTTTGAACCCCATATCAGATTCTCCAACCTTGTCTGCAAATCACCCTATGGGTGGGGGTAAATGGGGTTTCATAGACAGCTGGCCATAATCTCCTAAGAAGTTGGCCCCCATGATCTGAGGGGAATTCTCTGGAGACAGGGCAGGTATGAGCTGACAGTACTTAACTCAGTAGTTGAAGGCTGGGTGCACTGGCTTGGTTTGCAGGTCTGAGCAGGACATCAATGACACTCACTGCATAGTGGTTGGGCTTAATCTCTAAATAAGCCCTATAGAAGGGATTGTATTATAGTGTGTAGAAACTGTCCCCAATTATACCTCAGCTGTGTCTATTTTCCCATTCTGGGCCAACTAAAGATATACTATTCTACTTAAGCACACATGCAAAATCTCATTTAACCCTCGTAAATAACACTTTGATCCTTTGGTGTAGTTAATATCTCTTATTGTTTTCTTTGTTTTCTATCGAATTTTGTTTTGTTTTGTTTTGTTTTTGCCTTCCAGCTTCCATTCTTTTTGTCCAGACCCAGCCTTGGAAGTAGGCTACATTCAGCAGTCTGCTACACTCTATAAAAGGAGGATGGCTCTTAGAGCCTCCTCTCCTCAGATCTTCTTGTCACCACCCCAGTATAATCAAGGCATTGTCTTTAACCTAATATAGACCCAGACTCTCTTCTTGGGGGAGTTCATTAATTCCCAACTTAATGCCCTGGTGTTCTTGCAAGTACTTTCCAAGAAGATTCAGGTGTATTTCCAAGAATCTCTAAAGTTGTTTAAGTTCTGTATGCTACAAGTCCTGCCCATCAGTCTTCTGCCTTTCTGGAGGGATTCCTTGCATCCACGTAATAAATGCTCATTTTCCTTAAGTTAATTGGATTCAGTTTCTATTGCATATCACAATAGAAATTTTTCTATTACATATAAGCATTTAAAAGTTTACATAATCTGTGTGGTACCTGGACAGCTCAGTCATGATCATAGGGTCATGATATCAAGCCCCAGGTTGGGCTCCACACTCAGCACGGAGTCTTTTGGGGATTCTCTCCTTCATCGTTCCCACTTGTGTTCTCTCTCTCTCTAAAATAAATCAATCAATAAATCTTAAAATAATTTTACATAATCTAATGTTCCCCAGGTGGCATTGCTAGTTAGCCTCATGTGTGTATCGCATTCAAGGCCAACAATGCTTTTTTAAAATTTTTTATTAATATATTTTTTGTGGATTACAATGTACAAATTATATAATTACCCAAGTTATTCCAGGATAAATATGTTGCTAGGGGGCAAAAGGTGAACATGGCTGCATATGGGTAAGAACTTTAATGAACACCATCAACATTCAATTTTAAAATATGTGCCTTTGACAAAATCCCAAATGCCAGTGAAAAATGCCAATGATGAGGTCTCCTTTCAAATAAGATTATCCTGAGTGGATCTTGCTCTGGTTGAGTTGTCATGCATCCTACACCCTTTGAGGGATCTCCCTCTGAAAAGCAAATGTGATGAAGGCATTTTATAGTATGGTGAACTATGCATTTCTCAGTTCCCAAAGATGGTTAGGAAAAGCAAGTAAGGTAGGATTCTTCATGTCTCCTGATCCTAGCATGGGACTTAGAAAGACCAACACATTTTCTTCTTGATCTGCCCAAGGTACAGACCCATCTTTCATGGGTGCATAATTCTTATAGCCACAGTTGTGATTTAGGGACTCTTATATTTATCTTCTCTGGACAAAGTTATGTCTTCACAGGCAAAGTGAGAGCCACATAATCAGTGAAATTAATGGGATTTTGCCAGTCCAAATAACTGAACTGAAAAACCTCTTGTAGATAGAGTCTTCTAAATGTTTCTTTTCCATAAGCTGCTTCCTTTATATACTACATAAAGTATAGAATATATTATGCCTATCTTCACTTGTAGATCAATTTGAAGGTCATTATTTGCATAACAATCTGTCAGTGCTCATCTCTCATCCTTCTGCTTCAACATAACTCTCTTGTTTCCTCAGAGATTACTAATTAATTCAATATACTTTATGTCACTGTTTTTACTTTGGGCTTATTCATTGCAGTAATTTCTTATTTCACCAAAATTCACATTCTATCTATCTGGCAGGGGTGTACAGAATTTAGAAACTGGGAGACATTCTGTTCTAGATTTGACATGTGCCATATTTTAGCTAAGATTTTATTTTAAACTGGCATGATAAAAAAAATATCTTAGAGTTTTAAGTAGAAGTATCTGGCCAAAACATTCCATGACTTCCTTCACTGAAAAGGAGACACATTTGAAAGACATTTTGCTCAGAGTTTGGAATCATCATTCCCCTTCCAAGAGTTTAGCTATAAAAAACCCAAATATGCACACAAGCTCTCTCTCTCTCTCTCTTTCTCTCTCTCTCTCTCTCTCTTTCTCTCTCTCACACACACACACATTCAACAATAATAACAAAAGACAAAACAAATATCCCTTCTCACTAAAGGGTTTGGAGTAGAAAGACCCCCTTCCTTCCGTAAGCCAGACTCCTGCTTTTTACGTAAAGCACACACATGCTTTCTGATTCTTGGGTTGGCAAGTAATGGAAAGGCATAAAACAGAGGAGCCAGAAGAAGCAAAGCCTTGAAGGTTGTCAAAAGCAAGGGATATTCATGGAACTCAAGAGATATTATAGGTCTGGAGTTTGTTGGGGAAGTTTAGAAAGGTAGATACAGAACAGATTATAAAATACTCCATATGTCATACAGTGGAACTTAGATTTATTGTGCAGTAAGCCACTGAAATTTATCTTTAGCATTGGAATAACAACATAGCTATATTTAACTTTCAGACAGATAGCTCTCATACCACAGGGAGGATGAAATAGAGATGGAGATAAGACAGAAGTCATTTGAAGTAACATGTAAGAAAGATGATGAGAGTCTTTACTAAGAAACAAGCTACAGGACTGGAGGAAGGGCTATAATTAGGAGCATTTTAAAGATAGGAACAGACTTGGTGGCCAGTTTGGTATATAAAAGAATGGAGAACAATGTGCTGAAACTGTTTTATTCCTCCTAAAAAGATATTAGGGTAAAAAAAAAAAAAAGATATTAGAGTAAAACCCTTCCTTGTCCTTTGTTTATTGGATCTTCTCACAAAACTTCTAGTGGCTTGGAAAATTGTTTGCTTTCTAAGGACTAAGAGAGTCTCCCCCTTAAGGCATCGCCTACTGATCTGGAGGCCCTACCACCTTGCATTTTAAAGAAAAGGACAGAGAACAATGTAATTAAAAACTCAAGCATATGGTTCTTTTCCTTCTGGGGCTTTAGGTAATAATGATTGAGATGGAACATTATAGCTAAAGGGACAGATAATAATGAGGAATGTTTCAAAGTAAACAAAAAATATATAATTTTCTTGAATCTAATCCTCAGTTTTCCTATAATTTCCACCCCTGAATCTATATAATATCTATCTCCAAACAGTCTCTTAAAATACAAGACCAAGTTTGTATTTAAGCAGTTCAGAGCAGTAGCTTAATGGCTTATCAAATTAGACCTTATCACTGGTCCCTAAATGAACATGTGTGTTGGTCTAGTCACTGGGTATTTACTGTGTTATTTTTCTCAAGTATAATTTATCTATTGCATCCCTAGTGACTGGATCCTGAAATGATGAGCCCAGTCAATCCCTTTGGGCCAATCTGCACATACCCAAGCTTATTCAGCATTGGAAAGTGTCTTATCTTCTTACTCTCTTTGGGATGAGAGTTGTTCTCTTGTATTAAATTTCCAAATTGCCTGTGTCGCTAGGATTTGCTTCCAGTCCATGTTGAAATCAACAGTTTTTATTAAATGTAGACTCTTAATTATAGATCCAAGGTATGTGAATAGTGAAAATAAATAATGGGAAACCTCAGTAAATTAAATGAGGAGGTTTCAGCATGGGAGAGCTCTCCTGCCTACCACTCATAGTCAATTGTAAACACAACAGAAGCCATGGACTTGACCTTACACAGATTTGACATTGCTGTGGATACTACTCTATTACTTTACCCTTTCTTCATTCCTCATTCCTCCACCCCCACCGGCAACACCTCAGCCAATGAGAAGCTACCACATTTTGAATTCCTAGTTTCCTCCAAAGGACTTTTAGTTCATAACAGCTTTCTCAACTTACCTCTTTTCTACAAAACAAAAACAAAAAAACCAGACTTTTTGTTCTTGAACTTGCCTAGGGTTCCGCTGAAGCTTTTCTGTCCTGGATTGTAATTTTCTTTTATTCTCCAAAAAACCCACCTTTGTTAGTATTTACTTTTACTTTTAAGGTTATTGGAATCTATCTTTAGCCATTACTGGGCCCCCTGGTTCTATACCTCAGCCTTTCTCAGAATAGCCTCTTTTAGTTCACTGGCAAGCTCTGTGAGACTCCTTATCTTTTACCATAATCTCTGCTAATTGTTTAACTTTTAGTAGCCACGTTTCCACATATAATTCCATGAGGCTTTTTGTTTAAGCCTGTATAACCTCCCTATCTTTGTTTTCCATGACCTGGCCCACCATGCCAGCAGATGTTTGGTGGATTAAGCATTATCAGAGTATATGTTTGTTTTTGTTTTTGTTTTTGTTTTCCTTTACACTTCATTTAGATCAGCATTCCAACTCATTTAACATTCCTGTAAGTTCACATAGTTTTGTTTATAAAAATTACATCAGCATGGAAATGTAAAAAGGGAATGTTTCTTAGAGTCAAAACTGCAATATCTCTGCTGTGCAGAAATGAACATATTTTCCTTAGGTCTCAATTTCTCTATTCTACATTGATTTTACTGGAAAGGAAGCCAAAGACGAATCTATTTTGCACTTTGTTATATTCTGTTATCTCTACCTGTTACAAAGATAGCTAACCACATAAAAACTCTGCTAAAGGTAGAATAAAAGAATTAACAGTTTTTTAAAGGCATATATCTGCAAGGGCAAAGAGAATAGGAGATAAATCAATAACTACAGAATTCTGGAAGCTGCAAACTAAGTGTGATACAGAAAACTAAACAAAAGCCTTGCAAAAGCGTTGGCCAGAAATTCCTGAGGGAAGTCCACAGTAAGCCTATTCACAACATGGAATCCCAGAATGGCTCAAGAACTGGAGGTATCATGTTGCTCCAAAGTCAAGTTTCTCAAAGGACTGAAAGGGGTGATGAAAATGCAGAAAGAAAAGTTTCTATCCCAAGCTACTGACCCAGGCAACTATCCCCCCTACTTTAAGGAAGAGAACTGGAGCTTTAAAATCAAAGAAGCCAACTAAGAAGCAGACCAGCAAGAAAGAGGAATTCTTAACTAGAGTATCAAGCTGATGGTGTACACATGGCACTGACATATGTGAAATTAAGTGGACTCCTACAGGCTGAATTCTGAGATTGCCAATTTCAAGCATTTGGCACCAGTGTGATGCTGAACATTTTTTATCAGTATCTGTCCTCTTTCTCTTCCTTTTTGTGATGGAAGCTCTTGTGGCTCCAAGTTTTAGCTGAGAACACAGGCCAGCGTTACTCTTCAAAGTTTACATTGCAGCTAGGTAAGGCCGTATGATTACATTTTCACCAATGGGATGCAAATGAAAATGATGTGTACAGCTTGCTTATCATATTTTAAAGAGATAACTGCTTAGTCTACTCTTTCCTCTGGTCAGGAATTAAGATGGTCTTGGGGAGTAGGGGTTGTCCTTGCCCCACTTGCTTACACTGAGTCCCTTTCAAGAAAGAAAAACAATCTCTGTATAGTTGCAAATACTGTTTTCATTGGTGTCTTTACTATAGAAACAATAGCCTTAACCAATAGTCTAAGACATTGCTTAATTATCAGCAACAGATTGAAATTCCACTTTGGAACAATTACCATGTCTAAGAAATATAGCATACAGAAACCAACAGCTGGAGACCTCCAAAAATTGGCTTTATCTAATCACTGAATTGAAGAAGATATTAACATTTTCTCTAGGATAACAATCAGATATTTGGTCCTAAACCTGAAATACAAACGCAAAGATAATTACTACTACTAGACATCTGAGGAAAACCTCTAACCAGAAAGACAGATACATGTAAACACAAATTAAGAAATAAACAATGTTAATGAAAGGAAACATAGAAAATGAAGGGAGCCCCCCAAAACTTCAAAAATCTATAATAATTATCTTCAAAAGTAAGAAAGTGTATTGTATCCACAAAATAATAAAGGGTACATTAGATGGTTATGGTTGGGAAAAAAATTGGGATCTTGAAAGTTAAACATAAAACTACATTTAAAATAAATGAATAACTTATTTAAGTGATTAAAGTGAGATAATTTCTATAAACTAGGATGTAATAAGAGAAAAAAGTTAAGAAAGGTCAAAAGCATCCCAGGGAACCCAACAAACAAAATAATAAGTATTCTAAAAAACAAGAAGTGAGAAAATAAAGAGGAATAAAAATAAAAAGATAGAAGAAGAATATAACCATATATATATATACACATATATATGTGTGTGTGTTTGAATATAATAAAATATTATATATATAATATATATATTATATATATATATATATTTGAGTTGTCCCACTGAAGACTTGGCTTTCAAGATAAAAAGGCTACAATGTTTAACAAAATAAATAAAAAGTGACCATAATAAGGCTTTATCCACATGAAATTTCAGAACCTTGAGGACACATAATATTTTTTAAGATTTTATTTTTTAAATATTTATTTGAGAGGGAGATGCAGAGAGAGAGAGAGAGCACAAGCAGTAGGAAGTTGTAGAGAGAAACCAACAGACTCCCCACTGAGCAAGGAGCCATACATAGAACTCGATCCCAAAACTCTGGGATCATGACCCAAGTAGAAGGCAGAAACTTAACCAACATGTGCCCCTATTTTTAAATCACCAAAAAAAAAAAAAAATTACATGCAAATTATCAAATTTCAGAATATCTTTGGATTTATTAATAACTGGAAAATATGTAGAAAAATGTTTTTAAATTATGAATCAAAAAAGATTTTCTATGAAAGAGAAGTTACAACTGATACCACAGAAATAAAAAGGGACTACCATGAACAACTGTATACCAACAAACTGGATAGCACAAAAGAAATGGATAAATTCCCAGAAACATACAATGTAAAAAGATTAAATCATGAAGACAGAAAGTCTGAAGAGATATATAACTAGCATGGAGATTGAAGCAATGATCAAAAACTTCCCAACGAAGCCCAGGAACTGATGGTTTCACTGGTAAATTCTACCAGGCATTTAAATAAGAATTAACACCTATCCTTCTCAAACTTTTCCAAAAACTTAAAGAAAAAAAAAAAGAATATTTCCAAACTTGGGGCGCCTGGGTGGCTCAGTGGGTTAAAGCCTCTGCCTTCGGCTCAGGTCATGATCCCAAGGACTTGGGATCGAGCCCTGCATTGGGCTCTCTGCTCAGCAGGCAGCCTGCTTCCCTTACTCTCTCTGCCTGCCTCTCTGTCTACTTGTAATCTCTGTCTGTCAAATAAATAAATAAAATCTTAAAAAAAAAAAGAATACTTCCAAACTTATTTTATGAGGCTAGCAATAACCTGATACAAAAGCCAGCCACCACAAGAAAACTACAGACCAATATCCTTGATAAATACAGATGCAAAATTCTTCAACATAATACTTATAAAATGTATTCAGCGGCACATTAAAAGTGTCATACACCACCACAAAGCTAATTTGTCCTTGGGATGCAAGAGTGGTTCAACATACAGAAATCAATTAGTGCAATATACCACACTAAAAGAGTGAAGAATAAAAATTACACGGTGATCTAAATAGATGGGGGAAAACTGTTTGAGAAAATTCAGTATCTTTTCATGCTAAAAAACAAGCAAAAAAACTAGGTATTGAAGGAAATTACCTCAACAATAAAAGACAGACATGAAAATACCATAGCTAACCTCAGACTCAATGAGGAAAAATTTAAACCTTTCCCTCTAAGACCAGGCACAAGGGAAAGACCCTTTCTTGACATTTCCATGCAACAGAGTCCTGGAAGTTCTTGCCAGAGCAATTAGAAAAGCATCTAAATCAGAAAGAGGAAGTAAAATCATCCCGTTTGCAGAAACATGATCTTATATAGAGAAAATCCTAAAGATTTCATAAAAAAACTGTTAGATCTAATAAATACAGTAAAATTGCAAGATACAAAATCAACATACAAAAATTAGGTGTGTCTCTATACACTAACCAATCTGCAAAGGAAATTAGGAATCTAATTCCATTCATAATAGCATTAAAAAGAATAAAATTCTTAGGGATAAACTCAGGAGATGAAAATCTTTTCTTTCAAAAAGAAAGAAATTAAGACCCAAACAAATGGGAAGGCATTTCATATTCATGGGTTGGAAATTTTGATATTTATTAAAATATCCATATTAACCAAAGTCTTTATGAATGTAATGAAACACTTATCAAAATCTTGATGGCATTTTTTAACATAAGTAGAAAAAACAATTCTAAAATTCACATGGAGCCACAAAAACTACAAATAACCAAATCAATCTTAAGAAAGAACAAAACTGTACTTGTTATATTTACTGACTTCAAAATACATTATAAAGCTTCCACAATCAAAATAGTATGGCACTGGCATAAAGACAGACATACAGATTAATGCAATAGAATAGGAAGTCCAAAATAAGTCCATATATATGTGATCATCTGATGATCAACGACAATAAACAGTAGTGAAAATATAGACTCTTTAACACATAGCGTTGGAAAAATCTGACAACTACAATATAAAATAATACAATTGAAATTTTCATCCTTATGTACTTTTCTTCTAGATGTTTTATGTTTTCAGGTCTACATTTAAGACATTAAACCATTGTGAGTCTAAACGTTTTTTCAGGGGGTAAATCTCATATTAAAGTTTATCAAATAAAACATTTCCAAGCAAGATTTTTATACCCAATCAAATTATCAACCTAATGAGCATGTTGAATAATAAAGACATGTTCAGACATGAAATGTCTCAAAAATTTATTCTCTATGCACTCTTTCCTCAAAGAACTGCTATAAGATTCCATCTACTAAAATGAAGAACCAAACTAGAGAGGGGAAAATACAGGATTCAGAAACATAAAACCCGAACTAGGAGAGAGTTAAAAGGAATTATCAGAATAGGGAAGGTATATCTCTGTATATCCAGGGGGTACGCCTAGAGAGTCAGTAAACAGGGTTAAATCCAGAGGAAAAAAACCCAAGGAAAATAAAAAGAAAAAAAAAAACACAGTAATTTGAAAGTATTGAGAGTGAATATATATTTTGGTGAGAGATTTAGGGAATGGATCTTTGAGATCTAATAGACAATTAACCAAATGGAAAAATGGATCTATTATTAACTCTAGAGAAAGTAAAGATTTTTAAGCAGAAATATATAATCATAGAATATTAATATAACTATAAAAATATTATTAATATAGGCATGATAATATACTTTGTGTTAATCTTACTGAAAATTCTGATATAGTTATTTCAAAAAGATGAGGGGAAGGAAGAAATATGTGCACATGTGTGTGTGTGTGTGTGTGTGTGTGTGTGTGTGTTGGATTCCAGTACAGAGAGATGATAATTAAGCTTATATCCTTTGGATTTTTAATTTATTAGTTAATAAAAATAATTAAAAAATTAAAAAGTACTTTACTTACAAATAGGAAGATAAATGCCAGGAAGTTATAAGGCCATAAAAGTATTGCCTTTTAAGAAATAGAACTCCAAGACTTTTTTTTAAGGTTGTTATAAGACATGTTTTATTATTTCAACTCTTTTCTTGTATAATTTTGATTTTTGAAATCAAAATAAAAAAGAAAACAACCTTTGAACATAAATAATTACTCTCACTAAATTAGCCTGCTAGAACTCCCATAACAGAATATCACATACTGGGTAGGTTAAACGGGACTTTATTTATTCACAGTTCTAGAGGTTGAAAGTCCCAGATCAAGGTGCCAGCAAAATTGGATTCTAGTGAAACCAACTCCTTAGTTTTTATAGATGGCTACTTTCTTGCTGGGTCTTCACATGATCTACCCTCTGTGTACACATTTCTGGTGTCTTTTCCCCTTCTTATAAAGACCTTAGTCATCTTGTATCAGGATCACATCTGTACTTCATTTTAGCTTCATAACCTCCTTAAAGGCCCTATCTCTGAGTACAGTCACATTGGGAGTTAGGGTATCTACATATGACTATGAGGGGATAAAATTTTTCCATAACACCCAAATATTTCTAGTTGTTTAAAAATATGAATATTGAATATTCATACATTCAAATATGTTGTTTACAACCAACATCTATTCCGATCGGCCAGAGCCCAAACTGTACTAGTTGTTAAATACTTTTATTACTCCTATAAACACACATTACTTTTTTGGAGATATTCCCAGCCTTAATAGTGCATTACATCTATTTTCAATGTGCTTATCAAATGTTTAAACAGAAAAATATTTCTATGTATGGACATACTAAAGAACTTTTTAGTTGCTAAAGCTTCATTATGTGAACTACAGAATCATGCTTTTAAGTTAAGAAGACATAGGAATGAACAATTACTCCCCTTATAGATCCTTTTAATTTTCACTGAAACTGCTAATTCTAATTTTTATATGTGCACCTGCTGCTAAAATCAAATGGGCTGCTCATTTCCTTCTGAGGTGGCAAGTGCATGCCCTTTGATTAGAGGCTGCAGCTGCTTTCCAAAGAATATGAAATTGATTGCAAATCTGCCTCTTAGATTAGAGGTCAGCTACAAATGTTTGCTCTGAAAAAGCAAGTCTGTTTGCTACATTCAGTTATATATTTTTAAAGATTTTATTTATTTATTTGACAGAATACAAGTAGGCAGAGAGGCAGGCAGAGATAGAGGGGGAAGAAGGCTCCCTGCTGACCAGAGAGCCCGATGAGGGGCTCAATCCCAGGATCCTAGGATCATGACCTGAGCCAAAGTCACGGGCTTTAACTCATGAGCCACCCAGGTGCCCCTCACTTACATTTCTGATATACAGTTAAAAGCATAAGTTGAGATGCAACTCTAAGGTCTGAAACTTGTCTGAATCTTTTTCCTTCCTGTAATTTGGGAGTAAAAATAGAGACTACCATAGAGTTTTCTAAAGATCAAATGATACAATTTATATAAAGTCCTTGGTGTTAGTATTTCCCAAGTATTCAACAAATAGTTACTATTTTATTAACCTCTCTTTGCCACTGTTAACTTCACTCGTGTCTTCTATCTTGGGGTTCTATTGAAATGAACCTTTCCAATTGGTTTTATGAACCTCCCTGCAAATTGCTTCCTCATTCAGTTAGCAGGGTCAATATCACTGCTGCTTCTTTAGTCCGTTAACGTGGCCCTAAGATTAATGTGACATTTCCCAAAGAAATGAAGGCTCAACTCAACAAGTCCATTTAAAAAAATTACACATTGTTCCTCCAAAAGGTACTGCCAAAGTTTATTACTAATTTCAAATAATACCAATAAAACCAATTTGTTCCCACATTAAAAAAATACTTTTGTAGTAGGTAAATCTGGTTAAAAAATTGCTAAGTACATACAAACACACATACAGGCACACATACATGAATGCATACACACATACATATAACTAAACTGCATTAATGCATAAGCAATGTTTGACACATATTAAGTGATCAGTAAAGGTTTATTATTAAAGGCATGATTCTGTACACAAGTAGAAATTATTTTCTATGAACTCCAAGATGTGCATTATTTTAAATAGTGTATGATTTCTCAGCCATCAATAACATAGTCATGCATATTTTTCTTTAATTTTCAAAAACAGCAGTATGTATGCACTTCTGTTGGTGAGACTCCACAGAGTAGGCACAGTAGTAAATATATTTGGGGGAAGTAAATTACTTGTATGACTTAATAGAGCTTTCAATAAAAATGTTCCATACTTTTGGCAGTCATTTGTAATGTCACATTTTACAAGGTGAATACTACATTGTGTAACTTACTGTCTTTCTTAGTTTCTTATTCCTAGAAAGACATATAAGATTGATATGAATTATATTTACAAAAGGAGAAGAGATATAAGAGGTCTTTGTCATTGCTTTCATCTTCTGCAAGAAGAATTCTCTGGTGAAGCTGTGGGCTTCATAGTAGGAGTTCTAGTAGTAGGAGCTATAAGGGAAATGGAATATAAGGGACATGGAACAAAATGGAATAACAGTTCTTTACTTTAAGTAGTAATTGCTCCCTTAAAACTCCCAGGTTTGCTTGTTTCTTATTATTGTTGTTTTCTTATTGTTTGCTTGATTTGCTTACCTCTTCTCTGGAGATTGCTTCAAGGTATACTCAGTCCTGTGTTAAGTAAGTTTCTGAGCCATATAAATAGATTGTTTCACTTGGGGATGTCTCTACATTTGTGTTCTTCAATGATAAGTGCCTAATGAAAACATTTAGAAAATACTGCTTCTGTTGAATGACTTTAACCTGTGGCCCAGAGCACAAATGAAAATCCTTCTCCTTTAAGCAGGGATCTCTGCAAAGACAGGGTGCTAATCCGGAGTGACCCTTCCATGGCATTCTTTAATCATTGATGACAGCGAGTGAAATGGGACTGGACGCAGAGCAAATTGCTTCATTAGTAACATAACCTAGAATACCTGTGAAACTATAACCTGCATTTCCTAATACATGGGCTGTGAAATGTGATTATTTAACTCTCACAATTTAGACTCATTGTCTACTCAAGCTGGATTTTTTTAAAGTTTTAATAAATTACTTGTTAAAATCCAAAATTTTTATCCTTATTTTTTTGATGTTCCAATATAGTATATGGCAATGGTATCAACAATAAGATTCTTAACAAAATAACATAAAACTGAAAATAATTGACTATAGTGTTTAATTTTATAGTGCATACCCAAAGGGGACAGGTATTAAGCAACAAATTTGTACTCTTTTATTTTTGTGAGTGATGTATGAAATGTATTAATCCAATCCATACTAAATGGGTATTTTTAGTCATCATTTAGTTGCTTTTAGCAAAATTTCAGCGCTGCAAAAATGAGTGGCAAATTACTACCATAACTATAAAATGTGTTATATATATACATATATAGGTATGTATATATATCCTTAAATCCCAGTGACTAAAAATCTGCAGTGCAAACTCCCTCTGATGCTAACCACTGTAAGAGATACTTGACTACTGGACAAGCTGGAAAAAAGTGCATGATAGTTGTATCTCTCGGTCCTTTACCTGAGAGAACAATGGCATAGGCAGCCTCTCAATGAAGAGGGGTGACAGTTTTTAAAATGAGGATTTTTCCCTGAGCAGAATTCTCTTTAAAAACTAGAAAAACAACCTTGCCTTTATCATAAGCTAAAAAATTATAAACTGGGAGCCTAGCTCATGCAGTTCTTAGAGCATGTGCCTCTTGATCTCGGTTGTAAGTTCAAGCCCCACACTGGGCACAGAGATTACTTAAAAATAAAATATTTGGAAAACATATGAAATATTATACAAATGGATGATAACATAATCAACCATTTCAAATGTTTTTTTTCTAGATAGAGAAGAGAGAAAGGAGAATAAAGTGTCAAGAAATACATTTTCTTAAACACTGTAATAATATATCTTCTTAATTTAATCATAGAACAAGAATGGGCAACACTTTCTGTAGAGGATCAGAAAGTCAACATATTAGACCTGGTGATCATACAGTGAATTCAGCTATTTTAGCATAAAAACAACCAAAGAAATATATAAAAAAGGGGTGTGACTGTTCTTCAATATAATTTCATGTACAAAATCAGGCAGACAATTGTAATTGGCTTGTGGACCATAATTTACCAGACATTTATCTTAGAATAACATTAAGAGACTACTATTTTCAAATGAGACTCACCACCAAAATAAGCTCATAAACCAAATAAAATTAATGTTGGATAGATCAAAAAGATGATAAGGAATATTCTAGGATATGCTGTTCTATCAATTCTGTAAGTATAATGTTGATGTCATTTAGAGTTGCTTCCCTGGCTTCAAAACAATTGAAAGTTTAAAAGCACTGACACTAAAAAAAGAAATAATAATAAAAATAAAAGCACTGACACTGATACATTTAAAAAATATATTTTACCAGTATATCTCATGTTTGAAAATTATCAATATATACTGAATGAAGGTACAGAGAAAAGGTATGGAGCAAAACCAAGTTACTCACATTTAAGTTCACTGAAAAGGAAAAATTTTTCTTCCGTTAGTGTATTCCAATGGATCCAGGCAGAATGAGCTGTTTTTACAAGCTATTGTTTTTCTTAAATAGAAACAGATATATTCCCTTTGTAAATCATTACAAATTCTGAAATTCTATCATTACAAGTTGTTATCAGTTTGGTTGCCAAGTCTGTTTTTAACTAAGAAAAATAACACAAAATAAGACAACAGCAATACTAGCAACCATTTGTCACATACAGTGTCTCATTGATCCTTATCATAACAGCAAGAGTAATATTTTTATTTTAGAAATAAAGATCACTTGAGTTTAGGAACTTAGGTAGCTGCCAGATGTGACATATCTAATCAGGAATGGCACCAAAATTTAAAATTAGGTACACGTGGTGATTGTAAACATTTCTCATTACAAAATATTTATTGGGGTCATACTATGAATGCAGTGCTTTCCATACAGAATTTTAATCTCCAACAATCTTGCAAAAGAAGTGTTAACATTTTTCTTGAATAACTGGGAGGCCATATGCAAATACTTTGCCCATGGTCAGAGAGCTAGCAGAGCCTGAATTGGAACTTGCTCTGACTGCCTCCAGATCCAAACTCTCCCTGCTAAGCCCAGCTGTGGGAATGTGAATAGAAGTATGAGGCTATATATTTCAACCAGATTAATTTAATGGTTAGATTAGCAAAAGCAAAGTCTGGTGGAGATCAATAAAGAAGAATACAGGACAAGATTCTGAGTATGTGGGGACAGAACTGAGGAGAAGGGAAAGGTTTAAAATAGAGAGCAAAATATGGAAAAACTAGAGGTTTAAATACATTTCAATGTTAACCATTGCCTCAATGTGGGTGAATGACTTAATAGTGTTGATTTATCTTCAACAGGGAAGTAATGATGTAGATTCAAAAAGTGTTAATATGAAATTACAAGAAAAGCCATATATATATAAATTGCATTAATAGCATTCAATTGATAATAAATAAGGACATATTCTATATTCCTTAACCTCTTCATGTTTATTTTGCTGTTGTTGTTAGTCTGGTCTTATTTTGAACATCCAAATATATGGGCTTTTAATTTAACATTCTGGAACTGATTTCTAATTAATTGGAGAAATGAATTATTTGAAAATGATCTCTGTTCCTAAAATTGGGTTAGTTTTCATGATATTCTATGTATGCTTGGGGAAAAAATTACTAACTTTAAAAATAGAACAAACTATGGTGCTGTTCAAATCTGTTATAACTTATTTATTTATCTCATTTAAAAATTATTAAAGAAAGAATGTTAAAAATCTCCTAACAGTGATGCCAGATTTTGCTCATTTCTTCTTATAGTTCTGCAAATGTTTTTATTTCTGTATTTTGAAGCTGTTATTGATACAAATCAAGGTTAGAACTGCTGTCTCTTCCTAGCAAATTGAATTTTTAATCATCAGGTAGTTGCCATCTTTATATCTTATGAATATTTTTGACTAAACCCCAGTTTATATGATATTAGTATAGCTACAGAAATTTTATAAAATTAAGTAGAAATTATTGCATATTTCTATTGTTAAATATTCCATGTTTCTTATTAACACTATAAATAATTTACAGTGATTCTTAGTCTAATCTGATAAATATCACCTTTAACAGAAGAATTTGGTCCATTTATATGTATTGGGATTTCATTTACATTTATTTTTAACATATTATTTCATAATAATTATCATGCATCAGTTTTTGTGATTTTTTTTCTTTTCTTTATTTATTTGTATTGATTAAGGTAATTTCCCCCTAAAGTTCAATGTTTCTATCTTTTTGGAAGGTACATTTCTGTTAGGTATTTGCCATAATAGTTTAATTGAAGATGTTTAATTTCATAAAGTAAAAATTTAATTCATATCTTAACCTCTTCCTAACCACAAATAGGCATTAAAATATTTTAACTAATTCTTTTTCTGTCTTGTTTTTATAGCATGAATCAGACATTTTATTTTGATGTATAGAGTATTTTATCAGATTTTCCTATCTATTGCAATTTACTTTACTTATCATTCCTTTTTGCATCTCAGCTTTTTCCAGAGGTCATTTTTCTTCTTCATATAGTGTAATACTTAGAAATTTCTTTGCTAAGATGTGTTAACGGTAAATAATCTTTTTTATATTGTCTGAAAAATGCCTTGACTTATTCTTTTTTTAAAGATGGGTTGCTGAACATACAATTTTCAATTAACAGTTATTTTATGTGATCACTTGGAAGAAATTCTTCCATTATTTTTTGGCTTCCATGGTTACAATTGAGAAATCAATTATTTGCCTATTACCTTTGTGGGAACTCTGTCTTTTTCCTTTGAATTGCTATTAAGATCTCTGGGATTTTGTTTTGTTTTGTTTTGTTTTGTTTTTCTTTTGCTTTAACACTTCCAGGTGTCTAGTTTTTGCCTTGCTTTCACTGTGTTGTGTTTTGGTGTTGAATTCCTTTTACTTATCTTGTTTAACATTTGTTGTAATCTGTGAATCTATAGCTTGGTGCCTTTTATCCATTTTGGAAAATTTCAATCAATAATCTCTTCAAAAGTTGCCTTTCTATAATCTTTGCAACTCTAATTAAATATGCATTATTTCTCCACCTGCACAACTTCTCCATACCTTCCTTCCTTGTACTTTTATGCTATATTCTAAACTTCTTCCATTGAGTCAAAAACTTATGACTAGTCATTGGGCTTTCAAAAATAATTACTATATATTTCATTTTTAGAATTTTATGCAGTTCTTAGTATCAAATATAACTGACTTATTTTCATTTCATTTTTCTGTAGCATATTTTAGAATGTTTTACTTATTTAAGCATTATTAAATCACGTAATAACTTGTAGCAAATATTCCCAATATCAATCTTTGAATGTCTGACCCTTCCGGAATTTGCTTTAGCTTTCTGTTCTTTCTTTTGAGTATTCTAATGCTGATACTTTTTCTCATGTATTTTACAACTTTTGATTAGTGAGAATTCTTTAAAGTGTGGACCAAAAGTGGACACCTGCAAAAAGAGTATGTGTTACCCTTTCCCAAGCAGAGAGGGTACTTTCTAATTGGAACCACTTTAACATAAATATCTCCTGATAGTTTTAATATCTTCTAGGTAGTGACTCACATGAGAGATTTTCTCTCATCCATGGCCAGAAATTCATAAGAAGTGTTACTTTTTGTACTCTAGTCCAAAACCAAGACAAGCAAGTATCCATAATATTTTGTGTTATAAACTTCCACCAACAGGGTCATCATTTAAGCTTTCTCCAGTGATCTCAATTAGACTTGCCAAAGTAGGATGGTCCTCTGTGCCCTGAAAGGGGCTCATTTGTAAGGGATTAGTATTTGCTCCAAACCATCCATGAGTTTTAACTCTATTTTACTTCTGTGGATTAATATTTTCTTATGTTTTTGGCTTTTAATGATTTCCTGTGTTTTCTGACATTTCTATGTTCTATCTAGTGTATTTTGGTGTTTTTTTACTAGATAGAATTTATGGATATGAGCTCACCATATTATGAGAAACTGAATGTTCTGAATCTATTTGATATTCTGATAATTCATGACATTTCAAAAACACAGACAAAAACAATGAAAATACACTAAGAGCAAGAATTCAGTGAGTAATGCAAACTTAATTCCCCATCTCACTACTGAGCTCAATTCTCAGTTTATATACTTATTCTTTAGTGCAGCTTAGCTGATCTCCATCTTCAAAATGAAACTATGCTTGTGTCTACCTACATGCCAGGGAAGCTTGAAAGTGTCAATTCAATCTAGTAACTTGTCCTTTTAGAAAAGGCTGTTTGGCCATACATGGAAAGACTTCTCAGTGGCTTCCAGATAACCTGAACTGATACTTTCCATTTTAACAAGGAGCATTAGCATTAAGTTCCAATTTGGTCTAATCATTACCTTGTCTCGCTCAGAGGTTTCCCATAGGAAGTCAGATGTAAACAGTGTTTTGTATAAATGACCTTTTTTTCCAACACCACTGAGCCTGAGAATGATGTTGAAATCTAAATTTCTCTTTTATTTATTTTTGTAATCTTCAAATGAGCTCAAACAACAAAAATAATGGTGATGTCAACACATAGAGTAAAAACCAATTTCAACTTTGTTTTCTTAAACATCACTAGTGCTGCCATGCAAATATAAAAGAAACTACCTGGAGTTAATATAAACTAATAACACTCCGTGTGTGTCTCTGTAATTTTCAGGTGTCTGTGCTGAATGGGTGAAGCTCTAAAAGAACTCTTTCTGATTGTGAAGGGCAGTATTTGTTCTGCCGCTGTAACGGTTGCTTGTGGAATCTCTGGGTCTCATTACTTCACAGATCACATGGCACTTAAGTGGCAAAAATAGTTAATGCTCCTCCACTGTGCAGCAGTAAGTCATTATGCTACTCTAGCAAGTGTCTTTAAAAGAGAGAGCAGATTCTCTCTTTTGGCCTGGCTAATTCTGCTGACTGGAATGCGATTCAGTGGCCAGTGAGCAGCCATATTAAAACATGAAATGACCTTGAGAAGGAGAATCACAGAGAAGCAGGACAGATGGAGCCTGAGTCTTTGACCTTGGGGTGAGACATATCAGACCTAACCCAGATTAACTTTGAATATCCTGAACATAAGAGTAAAAAACTCTGGGTCTTATTTAAGCTACTCTGAAGTGCTGTCACTATTTCTAGTATTCACAGATAAACTAATCCTAGCTAACATAGATTTTGGTACCTGGAAAAAGGGGGCTGCAAATAACAGGACCTAAACCCATAGCATTTGCTTAGCAGAATTGGTAGGGTGGGATAATTTATGATCTGAGCTATTGCCACCTGAAAACTTATTGTACCTGGACAAAACACGGCAAAAGTATACCTGCTGTTTCTTAAAAGGCAGATCACATGTCAACTAATGTAGTAACATTAGGGAAAATACTAAGAAATACAAAGAAATCTCAGATTATTGATTTTTGCCGGCTGCTTCTTGTCACTTGTAGCAATGCCCTGAGGAGAGATGAACGTTGTCTCTGCTAGCCTTTCTGCACAGCACTGTGGGAGAGCATCGATGAAGTACTCTCTGTCAATAGGCAACACCATAAACAGATTGAGAGTCTAGTAAGCAGGGGTCTGGTGGATCTGAAAAAGTAAAATGCTTCCCTCTCTAAAACTAGGGCATTTCTCTTCCATGGCTTTTCAATAACAGCCTCCAGAGGAGACAAGCCCAGAGGTTTTTCAACTATCTCTCATTAAGTGTTCTATGCCAGTTGATGGGAGTCAACCCAAGAGCAAACTATGAAGGGGACTGCCTTTCCATTCAAGCACCTTCCTTTTCCAGTCCTCAAAATAGTCTCATCCAGAGAAGCAGCAATAAGAGATTATATATTTGTAGATGTATAGACATGTCAAGATAGAGATACACAGGTATATAGATATAGATTATTTATTTATTTACTTATTACTGGAAGTTGTGCAATTGTGGAGGATGGATGAACCAGCTTGAAGTCCCCAAGATGAGGAATGAGGAAGGAAAGACCACCAACAGGCTGGAACCTGAGGAGAGTGAGTTAAAGCTGAAGTCCACAGAGGAGGCAGGAGAGCGATTGCAGTGCAGCTGCTGCTTTGCATGTAGGAGGGGAATCAGCAGAATAGCGGTGAGGAGGCGGGTCAGCAGGTCATGACAGCAAGATGACTGTGCAGGTCTCAGAATGTAGAGAACTCTACTATTTTTCTTCCACTTGGTTTGGGGGATAGGAGGAGGAGAGAAAAGGATGGAGAGCCCATAAGATGCAGAAACTTGTTGGTAAAATATGTAGCTTGAAAGCTAAAAGCTGAGATTACTGCTCAGGGAATTAGCAGGAGCAAATAGCTGAGAAGTCTACTAAATTTGTGAAGAAATTATATTTTTAAAGAAGCTGCAAACTTGATACACAAATACCTCTGCTTTTTCACATCAAAAACACCCCCGGGTCTCCAAACCCACACCCTGTGAAATCTGATTAGCTCCAAAAAGAGCAAGATCCCCTGTCCATTAGACATGGCTGGCCATGGAGTACAATGGAGGGAAAGAATCTTCCGGAAGGCAAAACCAGGTGCTCACAAAGAACAAATATGGGATAACCTCCCAGATCACAGAAACAGAAGCAGCCAGAAGGTCATCAGTAATTTATTCCACTGCTAAAAGTGAAACAATATATTCCTAAAGGATTTGTTAATGGAGTGGTTACTTTTTCAAGTGGGAGTTTTTAGTTGTGGTTATCCTGTTCTTACCCATAAACGTATATTAGAAGTGGTGGTGCAAATGGCTTGTCTTTGCATTTATAGGTCAGTAAAGAAGATGAGTTTCCATTCGCCATCTTAATCAAGTACTTTGCATTATCTCTGTATTGTGGAATTTAAGCAGGATTCAGTCTTTGGATAGGGAGGGTGAGAGGCCAAATGGATTGTCAAGCAACCCAGACAGCTTCTCATTTTCCAAGTGATAAAATTTTACCTAGATCATGACTTCCCAGATCATGACGTCTTTGACATACTTGGCTACATAACTAAGCCTTGCCTGATAGAATGGAAGCATAAGTTTTATGTGTCTGCTCCTAAAAAACTTCCTTGAAAAATCACTGGCATATATCTTTTATCTGTATTTTCATGATACCTTCATCCATTTCCACTACCAGAATTGCAATCTGATAGTGCTACCCCTTGACCATGAGTTGGAGAAACGCAGCACAGTGATTACAGAATGGTAGTAGCTGGGATTCCTAAGAGCATATTGAACAACATTGCCTTAAAGCCCTGGCGTACATGACTCAGACATTTGTGCTTGCATTAAAAATAAATATAATTATTATAAAATAAAATAAAATATAATTCCATTCCTTACTAATAAACTGTTATCACAATGTCTCTAAAGATACAATATTTGTCTTTTTTATATGTACAGTTTCTCCTCTTCCTCCAGTCTACCTCATTACCAGAAGTTTTTGCTGAATTATGTGTCTTTAATCATCTTTCTTTTACCTATCCTGTGGACAGCTACTTACAGCCACTTTGTTGGGATTTCTAGAAAGAGCTTTCTATCCATCACCAACAGAGGCAAATACTGATTCAATTCTTTCATCTGGGCTGCATTCTCATGACTAATTTTTGTTGACTCTGTCTTGCCGTTAAGTTTGAGCATAGCTCAGGAGTTACACTAATTAAATTGCTCATGAGGCAAAACAGGTCCCAGGTGGCTTGTGCAAGGCTCCTGGTTGCAGGACTTTTAAAACCAAACACAGCTCTACAAACTTTGTTATATTTCCAGTTGGATAGCACATTTTCATTATATTCCAGCTCCCAGGTTTCAAAATATATACACCTAGGTGTCTTAGCTCAGTTTTCCTCTTTGACTATTACTAAAAAATGCCTTCTGGGATCATAGAATAGAAGACACCAACTTGACCAGTAAAGATGATCCTTAAGATAATACAACAATTGCAGGGGGAAAAATGGGGATTGCACATCAAATATACCAAACTTCAAATGGTTTTATACCAGCATTTTCAAAATTCTGCCCTAGTAAGAGTTAATGGTAAGAGCTCAGCCAGATAGAAATAGATTATATGTGAAAAGGGGGAATTTTGTAACTTAAGAAGTTTAAAGAACAAAGTGTTCAATAAGATGTAACATGTTTCATCATGAACAAACATTCTCCAAAGAAGACATACAAATGGCCAACAGACACATGAAAAAATGCTCCACATCACTTGTCATCAGGAAAACACAAATCAAAACCACAATGAGATCCACCTTACACCGGTTAGAATAGCTAAAATTAACAAGACAGGAAACAACAAATGTTAGCGAGGATGTGGGAAAAGGGGAACCCTCTTACATTGTTGGTGGGAAAGCAAGCTGATACAGCCACTCTGGAAAACAGTATGGAGGTTCCTCAAGAAGTTAAAAATAGAGCTACTCTATCACCTAGAAACTGCACTACTTGGTATTTACCCGAAAGATACAGAACTAGTGAAAAGAAGGGGCACCTTCACCCCATTGTTCATAGCAGCAATGTCCACAATAGTCAAACTGGAAGGAGCCAAGATGTTCTTCAACAGATGAGTGGATAAAGAAGATGTGGTTTATATATACGATGGAATATTACTCAGCCATTAGGAAGGATGAATACTACCATTTACATTGACATGGATGGAACTGGAGAGGATTATGCTAAGTGAAACAGGTCAAGCAGAGAAAGGCAACTACCATATGGCTTCACTCACAAGTAGAATATAAGATATAACACAGAGGATCATAGGGGAAGGGAGGGAAAGCTGAATAGGAAGAAATCAGAGAGGGAGACAAACCATAAGAGTCTCTTGACTCTTGGAAACAAACTGAAGGTTGCAGAAGAGGAGGTGGGTGGGAGGGATGGGGTAACTTGGTTATGGGCATTAAGAAAGGCACATGATGTGATGAGCACTGGGTGTTAAATGCAACTGATGAATCCTTGAACACTACATCAGAAACTATGGTGTAATATATGCTGGCTAATTGAATTAAAATAAAAAGGAGATGTAAGAGATCTCAAATGTACTAGAGAACTAGTTGACTAGTATTGGTCAAGTACATCCCTGGGCCATAGAATCACATGTTGTTGGGTATAATAAGTTACATGACATTTCTCAAAAATGTATTGGACTTTTTCTTTCAACAGCCCATGTTCTGTAACATATTAGTGGAAATACGCTGTGTTGCATTGTCGGTAGGACTGACCTTGGCACCCATGAAGCCAATGAAGCCACCTGGGATCCTGTAATCCTTGGTGGAGTTTTAGTAGTGGCATGGTTAGTAACTTGTTTTATTTCTGTTCACTCAAGTCATGGAGTCAGGTTGAATAAATAGGTCTAGTATAGTTAAATTTATTGAGGATGCTTAAATCACAAAAGTCTGGAAGCTAGTATTAAACTTCAAATTTGCCCATCCAGAAAATGCTGAGGCTCAGAAGAGCTTCCAGAGCCTTCTGGGGCAGATGAGTGTGTGCAGCAAGTGCAGCCCCAGGATATATAATAAATCACAGATCATTTGACAAAGTTGGCAAATGAGGCATGTGATCCCAATAAAACCAAAGAAGTCTGAGTTCAAAAGCTGTAGACACCAGGGACAGACAGCAGAGAGAGATATTCACTGACAGAACATATCTCATGTGTGGTATTATGTGTGAGAGACTGATAAAATTTTTACAGTAAAAGACTGATAAAATAGATGGCCTCTAGAACGATATTTTTGTAGTTTTTTTTCTCACATAAGACAGGTTTTCCAACAGTGTTATTTGGATCTTAATAAAAATAAAATTCATTATGATATTTATACAACAGAATAAAACCTCTTGTATGAAAAATGACCTAACCTCACAATAAATTAGACCATGATACCTAACTGAATCACCTTACCCCCATCATCCAAACATTTAAAAGTCAGTACTGATGTCAGCAGCACTTTCTTATTAAAGGAGAAGCACAGAAATAAAAACTTACACGTGTGTGTCTGTGTGTGTGTGTGTGTGTCAGATGGAGGGAAGGTGAATTCGACTATTTTTATTAAAAATCAAATATTTACTTATTGTAATATATAATCTACAGAATTTTGGTGATTTTTAAGGTCAGCAAACCGTAATTTTTCTAAACTGTTCATTTCTCCTCAGCTTAATATGAAGGATTTGAGATCTCATTTCAGCTTTTTATAATGCAAAACAAACTTAAAAAAATAAGCATTTTAATAAATACCTTCCAAAAGATATATGCAGCAACAAACATAAATTTTACAACAAAATTAAAAGAAAGTCTTGTTTTAACATCAAGTGTTTTGTTGATTATAAACTGGTTCACTTATCTTACTTTTTCTGGGTTTAGTCACTTACCTAGAATGCACAGTGCATTCTCTGGCCTCTGGGCCATTCTCTAAACACAGAAAGTCCTGAATATTACTGTTAAGAGGCTTTCAACAGCTCAGTGAATCCAGTGTTTTGTCTCCCTCTCTCTCTCTTC
>RCUC01138856.1:0-55145 GCA_003697995.1 Taxidea taxus jeffersonii | reverse complement strand
GGATCAATACCTTAAATTTACACAACACTATATGTTAATTATATCTCAAAGCTGGGGGGAAGAGTTGTTCAGCTGATCTTTGAAGTCCATAGAGTAATTCTTGGACACAAAACCCGATGAACTCTACCAGTCCTGATTCTCTGACCCAGAACAAAATCACCAGCTGAAAAATCATTCTAACTTCTCACATGCCTTTACCAAGTGCACAAATTTGTGGTTATAACTTATCCTTTGGGGCAATTTAGGATTTAGAAACTGTTCTCAAAGAAATTCTATAGTGTCCTAGTTTTTATAAGAAAGGGCAGAGAGCAGGTCCTCTCCTTCACCAAGACAATCATTTGCTTTCACAATTCCATTAACCACTGAAATTTTGAATGATAAATTTGTCACTTATAGATGAAACTTCTAAAAACTTAAACTCACAAAAGTCCATTTTTACAGATTCTGTTGTTCCTAGCACATTCTATCTGCCACCCCATATCAGCTTCTTTTCCTTGAAAATCTGTGTAACTTAGAATCTTCAAAGCTTACAGATTCATTGTAAAGTTAGAAAAGTAACTTGGAAACCTTTAGCTTGCCAATCCTATTTTATAGAAGGGAGTCCAAGACAGAGAAGTGATATAAATGGGAATGACATGTAATTTCACATCGTATATGTTGCTTAAATATGTATATTAAATATACGTTTGTTACATACATACACATATGCATGTGTATATAAACATAGGTATATAATACTTCTCTGAATTGGCCATCATCTTGAATGTTTTATTATCTCCCTGGGTCCTAAAATATGATCTTATGTATAGATCAGATGTACTGAATTGATCTAAAGAAGACCTTTGCAAAACTCTACAGAGACCTCCAGACTATAAATAGATAATATCTGCCAATCATTCTTGGAAAATAGAGTATTATTAAAGGTACACGTCCTCCTTCAAACTCTTAATTTTCTTTCTTCTTAATCAGGCTAGAAAATAAGAGATGCCAATAGAACAAGCTGAGGTTTAGTAGTATTGATCCTGTTCAAAGTTATGTAGAATAGTGTAAAGGGCCCAAGGGAAAGAAAAGACACATTCTAGCTCCAAGCATGTCTAGGTGGTTTGTCAATGTGCAGTTAAATCCCCCTCTGAATAGAAACTTTAAAAATTCTTCCCACTGTGCCTTTAAAAAGCCTCTTGTGTGTTAGTCTGGACGCTGCTGCCAGGCCTCACTGGGACATTCCTCATCTCTCACCACTGAGATTCTCTAAATGTCTGTCAGCCAGTTGTGGCACTTGCTGAATAGGTCAGGGTTACTTCATGCTCACAGAAAAGGTGGCAAAACAAGCTGGTTGTCTGTTCCCTGTGCTTATTATTTATTTTAGGCAAATGTGAGTCCTTAGGTTTGAGACAGAGTGCTGGTGGTAACTAGAGCACAGAATAATAGCTTAAGAGATGTGAAGAGGAGGGGTTGGCAGCCAGTTCTCAGTTGGGGAAGCCTGAGGAGGTAGAGTTTGGGGTGAGCAGGGAGAGAAACGTGAATTAAAAGAAAAGTCCAAGTGTGCGTCTGGAATCCTGAAACGGACGCAGAATACTGACTAGTTAGGCAAATTAAGTCCTTTCAGGGAGGTCCAGATAAATTATTGGTTTGCATTCAAGCAGAAAATAGCATTATTTCTGGCTTCGAGTAGTATACGTTAGAGAAAAGAGAGGACAACTCCTCCTCTGTAACCTGAATGTTTTGAAAGAGAGAAGAAACGTGCAAGAAAGTGAAGAAGTACAGCTTTTTTCTTTTTCCTAGAGGAAAGAGATTCTGTTGGGGAAGAGTTTTTTAAAATATAAAATTCATGAAAGGTGAAAAGACATACATACATTCTGTAGAACATCCAGCCTAAACTGCATTGGAAAGCATGATAAAGAACAACAAAATCTTCAAGTTATGACTTCCGGGTCCTCCTGTAGTCTCCACTGTACATGGGCAGCTAACTTGTGTGGACTGCTGGTACTTAGGATCCACCACGGTCAGGGTTTTGAGATTTTATTTGAACTAGAACCTCCTTTGGTCATATGAATCCAAACAATCTCAATGAAAATCTCCTTCAACAATCTGAATCTCTGAAGTAAGAACAAAATGTTGAAAGGAGATAATTAATGTGTTTGTGAAGAAACTCATTTCTCATTAAGTGGTAGTAGGTGGTGACAGAAATGGAGACAGATTTCCTTTGATTCCTGGTGAAAAAAACCACAGGAAAAAAAAAAAGCAAGTATATACAATCCATATAAACTTAGTATGTCAAAATGTCAGTGTTAGTTTTTAAAATACAATACTTATATGTGTTCTGGCTTTTAGGGTCTAGATTGAAAGGAAAAGAGCCATTTTTAATTTTGAGTAGACTATGGTTTATGTTCTTAAAAGTTTGTAAGAGCAATTTTTTCCTATACCTTATATTCTATGAGACAAAGCATTCTATGAAATTTGGAGTGACTTAATCACAGATATACATATTAAAGTTGAATATTCATTTGTATGAATTATGTTTAAAAAGATGTGATGTACAGCCTGGTGACTATAGTAAATAATACTATATTGCATTTCTGGGAGTTGCTAAAAGAGTAAATTTTAAAAGCTCTCAAAAAGTGTGTGTATTGGGTGGGGGCTGTATGGTGATAGAGATTAACTAGACTTACTGTGATCATCTCATGACGTATATACATAGCATATCAGTATGTTGTACACCTGAGACTAATATTCTAGCCAATTATACCACAATAAAGAGATTTCGGTGTGAAAGATGAGCTGAAACAAATATATAAATGCATATATATTCATTTAATAGGTGTAAGGTGCAGAATGCACACATGTCTATATTTAAATATAGAAACATAGCAGTATACCATGGAACTGGATTTAAATCTTAGTGTTATTGTATATAGTTGTGTGTTTGGACTAATTAGTGTCTCTAACTTACAATCTCCTATGTAATAAGTATAGTAATTCTTACCTCAGACTTGCTTAAATGTTTAAATGATATCATATAAAGGGTTTAGCACTGCATTCTGTACATAAATGCTCAATTGGTTTTTGATACTTTGAGGTCGGTTCATTGTTTTTTTTTGGTTGTCTGTCTCTTTTAATTAAAAACCCCTATATTAACAATAAAAGGAGTCACTGAAAAGAATAAAAGGTCTTTGCCAGTACAGACATTCATAGGAAAAGACTGAAAGAGCTTGATCAAACACATGTTGAATGTTGTATTAATATTCATGCATGAGAATAAATAAATGGAGGTAAGGATGGGGGTGTCTATGTAAGTCTGTTTTAATGGCTACAAAGGGACTAGATTGGGTTAAATGTTCACAAATACAAATGCCTTTTCATTTTTGCCCTCTTTTATTTATCCAAGTACAAATTTGGCCCAGGCTTATGTTTTAGTTGTCGGAGCACACTCTACCCATCATATATACACCAAGACCGAGATATTGCCATGGCAATGGGGAAGGCTGGCCTGGATTCCTTACAGTGTGAATGCTTCAAAACAAACAAACTTGCACCATGGACCCACACAGCCTATTTTAATCAGCATTCATGGCTTTGACAACCAGAGGCTCCTTTATCTGCTTCGTTTGCAACAACTTGCTAATGATAATTAAAAATGCTTGGTGTTTGCCAACAATGCCAGAGCCACCTTCCTTGACTTAAAAAAAAAAAAAGAAAAAAAAAAAGTAAGGGGAAATCTAAGAAGAGAATTCACATAAGAAATTTTTGTGTGATGAGTTCAGAGAAGTTTGGAAGGGCTAGTGCAGAGGGATAACACGGTTTAGGATTCTGAGGATGGAAGTGTATTACATCAACTTCAAAACCCAACCTGTTGCTGGGATAGAAAAAAATATTTATAAATAAACCTAGGAGTTGGCATGGAATTTTTGTAGAAATCAGCATGTTCATTAAATGATATAAGTGATGTGGAAGTATTATATAATTTAAAGCTGCATCTGGGATTCCTAGTCTATAATTCACAGAAAATGAATTGGCTCCAGGAAGCCTATCTGCCTCTGAAATTTTAGACAATATTGTGGGTTTAGGCCCATCTGAAACACTTCTTTTCTGAATTGAAGAGCCATAGCTCAAAAGTTTTTAACATGGTTAGTTACCATGGTTAACCATAATGGTGAATATTATAGTCATTATTTTTCAGTTTTTGCATTTGCTAGGTAGTTGAAATTTGAAGTTATTATGTTGGAAAGTGATATTAAAATACATTTCAGGAGGGATTAAAAACTCTACTCAGGAATTTATCCTAACAATGCAATATAAAAATAAATCAACAAACAAGTATGCATCAGAAAGTTTTTAGTGGTCTCAAAAAATAGCTTTAGGAAAAAAATATTTGTCAGGGCACCTGGATACCTCAGTCAGTTAAGTGTCTGCCTTTGGCTCAGGTCATGATCTCAGGGTTCGAGGATGAAGCCTCACATTGGGCTCCCTGGTTAGCAGGGAGTCTGCTTCTCTCTCTCACCTCTCACTCTCTCTCTGGGCTCTCCCTCTTTCTCTCTTTCAAATAAATAAATAAACTTTTTTAAAAAGAAAAAGAATATTTTTCATCTCACATTACATTAAATATAAAGCCAGGAGTTGCATAGTTCATTAATTCAGTAATTAACTTATTGCTGCCTCCACTTCTCAGCTTTGATTCTCCATATATTCACTTAACACTTCAGGTTGGTTTCCCCAGGTATCAGGATGCCTGTAGTAGCTCCAGGGAATCACATGTAGGTGTAGTAATGCCTAAGCAGAAAGAAAAGAGTTATCATCATGCATCTTTATTTAAACCCAGAAAGCTTTCCAGAATTCCCTCATATCCCCTTTCCCTCTCATTGGCCAGAATTGTGTTACACTCCTTTGCCTACAACAATCATAGAAAAGAAATCATTAAATTCATTCCCTATAGATAGGGAGAGTCTCAGCCTACATGAAGGACAAGGTTGCTTGGAGAAGGGCGAAAAAAATTAGAGATCTATTAGATAGAAAGAAGATGAGGGAATGGCCATTGCACAGACAAGTATCAATACTGGCCACAGTGAAATCCTTGGGGAATTTCTTTTATTCAAAGGTTTGTGGAGTTTTTTATGGTTAAATATTTTACACACATGGACAAGAATTGATAGTAGGATAGCCAACATCTGTGACCCAATCACTCAGCTTATGTACTAACATTTGCTCAGATTTTCATTGAAGGAGAAAACTATGTATATATTTGTGATTCCCTCTGTACACAGACTTGATTATAGTTCCTACTCTTCTTCCCCATCTATGACTACTAACAGGAATTCCTTATTTCTTTTCTCATGCTTAACTTCATATTTATGCTACATATTTATGTACCTTAAGGAACTCTAAAATTCATTTGTGATTTTCCTCCTTTATTAAAGAAAAGAGAAAAACATCAAGCTTGTAGGGAAAAGACAAATAATAATATTATATTTCCAAGAATTTCTGACTGCAAGGTTTTGGTTCCTTGTGGTCCTAATTTGCTTCATCAAGCTTCATTAGGCAAAAAAAAAGTCAGTAAAAATTAGGACTGCATTTTACTAGAAATTATTTTTCACAAGCAAAAGGTCAATGATAAGTAATCTTCTACTTGGGATCTTAAAAATTTAAAGAAACACTTCAGTGAATATCATGTCCCTATTGCATGCGGGAGCATCAGGAATAAGAGATAAATGAAGTCAAATCTCATTATATAGAATACTACCGTCAGGATGATGCTTTGAAATCCAACTGAATTCTTATGCTCTTCCTTTTACATATGCAACTGAAAATGGAGACTCAGTAGCACATAGTCCAGGAGAAAGCCTTCATATTCTCTCTATCACCAGCTAATTTTATTCCTTAGGAGAACTCCTAGATGTAAGTTTATTGCATGAGTGTACATGGAATTGGTGCCCCTATTTGTTGTGCTGTCTGCACCATTCAAAAAACCCCCAATATTCAACTGGCTACCATGCATAATGTAGAGAGTTTGGGGCTAAGTGTAATGCCTCCTGTCCATAAACTGATTTTACTTGCTTAGGTGCCAAGTATAGCATGTCTTATTCATCCACTTTATGCAATTTATTTAAGTAGTCAACAAACAGTCCAAGATGAATGAAAACAACAACAACAACAAACAGTTCACATATTAAGAACGTCACTCTCTTTGGGCATAAACAATGGTAATAAGATATGATAAGTGCTCCCTTGGGTGAATATAACAGGGTGATCACATATTAGTCAGAAGTTAGGGTCCACTGTGGGGATCTGAGGATGTTTCATGGAGAAAGGTTTAAGATCATTCTTGAAGAATAAATAAGAGGTAAAGTAGAGAGGAAGAAAATGCCAGACAAATGAAATATAATGTGTTTCAAATAGGAAACCCAATTCCATTTGGCTCCTGGCCTCTTGACTGTCATCTCTTATAAAGCTCTCTTACTAGATCCTCTTATTTGGCTCTTAACAGACTGCAAATCTGCTCCCATTTTGAGCAAATGTTCTCAGTTCAGCTCCCGACCTTCTGAAGCTCCCTTTTGATCATGCTTTTCATTTATTTCTTCATTCCATCTTCTGACCTTCTTTGCCTTCCTTTTTGTTTCAGAGATAATTCTCTGAACCTAATATTCTTATTAATCTTTCATAATAGACCTTGGTAGTTCACTGGGACCAGAGTATGAATCCATAGTAACTAGAAATTCATTTTCCCATCTTTAGCCCAAAGTGCATTTAATCTTTAACCCTTCATCAAAGCTAAAAGAGAATTCTTGCATCTCAAAGAATGGGAAATGACAAAATAATATCCATGGTAAACCATCCAAATGTGCATATCACACATGGAACCCATCTCTCTCTCTCTCTCTCTCTCTCTCCTTCACTCTCAGTGTTTTTTAACCATTTAAAATAATTTATTTCCTCCATAAGGAGTCTATTTAGATTTTTTCAAGTTGTCCTCCATGAAATTTTAATACGATAGATACATTGTGTATCTACTCATACTGTATATATATCTAAGTTTATTAAAAAGTAAGACTTTTTTTTATCCCTTAAAAATTAGTTTCTATGTACTGGGGGAGAGTGATATTGCCCTGTTGAGAATTCATGAATGTTAGATCAATCGATAAGATCTATCTATCTATTATCAATCTATTCTTCTATTTATACATCTTTCACTTTCTTCCAAAAGAAAAAAGCACAAAACTTTGGTGAACTTTAGGCATCAAATTTATAAAAGGTGAAATTACTCTAATTCTCAGAGATATTATTATAAGATATTATGACTTACACAGTGTAAGATTATATAGATTGCATTTTGAAGAAATGTGGGCTGAATGAACACAAGCTTTGGTCACTATCTTGGCAGCTTCATGTCTCTAGCATTTTCTCTATGACCTTCTCTGAATAATGTTTCATTTCCCTACCCGTCCTTCATGGAGGACTGTATGTATGTATGCAAGTTGATGAATAAGTGTATTTTGCTCATAGTTCGTACAAATATTTTAATTATGGACTTATTTCTAGTCACCTGGTTGGATTATGGAAGAAATCATTGCTAGTTTGTACAATACTACTTCAAAAACTGAGAGGCAGTATCTCTTTGGGTAGAAGCTTTAGAAATGATGAATAAAGAGCCCCTCTTCAATCCTATGTAAGTGAGGGAATTTCTGAGGAGTGTTCTTATGCTAAATAGTTTTTTGGTTACCTCTGACTTGATTATTTCTGAAATATTGTTTTAAAAACCCTCGTACCAAACTTCTGATACTAAGTAATCAGATGCCACCAGATAATGTTATTTTGTTGATTAAGTGTTAAAAAGAATAACTTCATGAAAAAAGGTAAGACAAGTTTCATTTCCTTAAACTCTAAGCAATTCAATGTGTAAAATCTGGCTTCCACTCTAATGCAGTCTCTGCATTCAAATATTACGAAAGTGTTCTAATATGGAAAGAATTCAAGGAAGAGCCTCATTCAAGATAAATTTATTGCCATACAATTTTCCCTTTAAAATGGACTGATTCTGTTTGTCTGTCGGTGGTCATACCCTATGTTCAGTGGACAATAACACACTTTGGAGCCACGTGCCTAGGCTTGAATCTTATACCTAGACTAAAATGATTGTATGTTTGGGGCAAAAGATTCTGTCTCTTGAATTTTAGTTTCTTCATTTGAAATAATGGAGATAATGGTATATATTTATAAGATCTGGGGGAAGATTAAATGAGATAATGGGCCTAGCATGAAGGAGACACTAAAAAAATGTGAATCTGTTTAATTTTCCCAGCCATATTTTCCTCCAAGTGCAGAGATTGTACCTGATAAAGATTCGTGAATAGACACCTGTGAACCACTTTCTCTATTCGAAATACCATATCCTTGGGGGTTTTAGGAGATGGATAAATAGTAGAAAGAAGAAAACAGTCATTATTATTATTAATAACAATATCATATCATAAATCATTATCATGTATTTCCAAAACATATATACTATAGGTCAAGTTTCATTTAGGCCCTGTGAAGATTTTAGGAATTAATGAAACCAAGAGTTCACTAAAAAGTGAATTAGATAGACATAAAAAGCAAACAACTTTAAAAGGCAAGGCTTGATAACCTACTGCTACAAGGGCTAAAAAAAAAATGCCATGAGAGCACATAGAAGGGTGTGTAAAAATGTATCTGCAGGAAATTTTCCCTATTACCAAAAGAAGAAGCAAAGAAACCAAAAACAGTGTCCTATTTAGTGACAGGCTTATGTCACAGAGGCTACCTTCCCCAGAGTCCTGACCCACAAAGACTTTGCATTTGAAAGTATTTCCATTCCTCATTTCATGTGCTGGTGTTATACACCACTGCTGCTTTCACTTTTATCCTACTTGTATGGGCATCCAGGAACAATAAAACTGACTTTTGCCAGATATCTAGTAAGGCAGATTAGCTAAGGATGTTAACAAGGAGCAACTGACATAAGCATTCCTCAAAAATGATTTGCACTTGGGTTTGGGGAGCACAATTTGCTAAAAGGGAAATTTGTGGGTGCTAAATTTAGAACTGAAGAGAAAACTTGTGGACTACACAATCCCATTTGGCTCCTAAGCCAGACACAACTTCAGAACTGTGTGGGGCTTTTTCTCTCCTTTTTTTTTTTTTTTTTCCTTTTTCTGTTTTATTTCCATGGCAGTCTTAGAAGAAGGAGCAAGAATTCCTTTCAAGCAAGAATGTTTATTGCCTGCATGATGCAGTCTTCCATTTAGTTAGAAAAACATGTTTTTCAATTAACTTTCCCTTGATAAACAATGATTTAATTTAAAGGGATGGCTGTTTTGCAAATTGCAATAAAATAGATTTTATGTAGGCTAAAACCTTACTTTTTTTTTTTTTTTTTTAAGGGATGATTGGGTGCCAAAGTTTCTAGAAGCAGAGACTAATTTTTTGGCTCTTGCTTCTTCTCATGCCACAGTATTTTTAGTAGTGTACCTGCAATGCAAATCCTGAATAATCTCACTTGAAGTGTCCAGGTGAGAATGGATTTCATCCAATGTAATCCGTTTGATCTTCATTGCTTTGCCTTTTGGTGAACAGATTCTCTTTGCTGATAGCAATTTGCTTTAAAACTGACGGCAGATCTTGGCTCAATTGAAAATGAAATGCCTCATTGTTTTCCATCGAATCTTCACCTTTAATTCTCTTGCTCACTCTTTCTCTTTCTCTCATTCGATCCTCCATGCTCTGTACCATATTTGATGTCTAGGTACATGAGGATTATAGAATATGTGTTCCTTCATTGACTTACCAAGCCAAGTAATACAAATTTAAAGCTCTTGAATCCCACTTAGTAATCAGCATATACAAATTTTTAGGTCCTCATATATGTAAAACATATGAAAGGAAAAAAAATACACACACAAACATAAAGTGTTAACCTGAATGTAAACCATTGCCTAAAAACTTAGAGTAAGTCTGTCCATAAAACCAAATGGAAAGTGTGCTGATTTTGTAATGAGTGACAGCCATCATGACGACAATAACAGCAATAGCAATTAACTAAAAAGCAAGTTTTGTTCCCAAACATTCCTCCCTTCCTCATCACCAGCAGAAGATATGAGAGTGATGAAGTCTTATCTAACAACTTAAGCTCTTATTAAGCAGCATTTTAAATCTTTAGCTTGGTGTTTTCACAACTAAAATAGAAATCATCAGATAGTATTTGGCCCAGGAAAAAGCTTATTTCTTAATTCTGGCGTAAGTGTGCAATTTGATAATGGGAAGGGTGAGAGAATTGCACAATTTTTAAAATAATTATATGAAATGCCAACTTTATTGTGATGCAAATGGTCTTACATACTTGGGGGACTTTAGAGAAAATGTTTTCCACAAATATGTTTGGATACCATTTTTATATGTCTTTGAGAAATGAAGAACACATACATAAGTCTATATGTGTTCATAAGGGATCAAATGGGTTACCTGGTGAACATGAAGAAACCCAAAGCTGTGTACAGTTCACACAGCTGAAAGGAGCAGACTTGATGTGTTCATGCTTGCTCTGGAATGCTCTCCAAGTTTTAGGGTAGCTAAGCAACCTCACAGCTTTAAACTATTTTGTGGATCTAGGAATGCCAAAAGCCACCACAGACTGTTCTGGTGACATTCATGGAGTGTGTTCCTTAATGAATAATACAACTAAAGAAAGAAGAATAGGTCCTAGAGGGGAACCATTTCTACTGGGTGCATAGTAGGCTTCCTTAAAAAATGAGGAAGACTGGGGAGCCTGGGTGGCTCAGTAGGTTAAGCGTCAGACTCTCAATTTTGTTTCAGGTCATGATCCCAGGGTCCTGAGAAGGAGCCCCAAGTTGGGCCCTGCACTCAGCAGAGTCTGCTTGTCCCTATTCCTCCTGCTTGTGTGTGTGCTCGCTCGCTCTCTCTCAAAAATAAATAAAATATTTTTAAAAATGAGGAAGATTTATAAAGTGAAAGTCAAAAACAGTTGTGAGTTTGGATTCTTTCCAAATGGTAAGTGTCTGAAGTCAGATCAAGACAGCTATGAGATTCCCCTAGTACAAAAAATTCCCCTTGAAAATTTTCATTCTGATTATGGGAAAGTCAAATACAGTGCAATTAAAATTGTTAACCTCACTTATGTGATTTAGCTAACCCAACCATTCAGCAAAATTTAGTATACCTATGCAACAGCATGTGAGGGTTTTGTGGACGAAAGATGCTTGTGCAGAGGGAGAAGACATTTATGGCAGTGATTATATTACTGAGTCTCAGATAATTAAGAGAAGTGATTTGATTAGTAGACTCCACAATGCTGAGAAGCAACTGTCAGCTAGATGACTATAAATTCCAACTGAATCTTTGCTAATACATGACAGAAAAATATGACCCTTAAAGGGGAGAGTTAAATTGAAGTTAAAAATAGCAAACACTTCATATTTCATATGTGTTGGGTACTCTGAAAATATGATGTCATTTCACAATCCTATATTAAAAATAAAAAGCCTATAACTTGAAGAGAAGGCATGATGTTCCCTTGTTTACACAGCTTCATGGTAACAGATCCAGGATTCCAATGCTACCTTTATTGAATCTACAGTATGACTGGCGAGATATTCTGGTTTACCATTTCACTTTTCTTTTGAAAATATTTGCATTATAAATATTAAAAATTATAGACTGCTTGAATAAAGCAATTGAAATCTACCAATTTCAACATTTATTATATTTTATATTTTTAGGATTTAATTTTTAAAGAAAGAAACCACTTCAGATAGTTCTGAAATCTGTTGGTAAACTTCACTGACTGATTCCATTAATGTCTCTCTTTCTAGAAGGAACTGGTGTCCTGAAGTTGAAATCTATCATTCCCATGGATGTTTTAATCTATCATATTATATATAATATATATGAATTGAACTATACATGTGGAAGAATACATTACACATAAGTAAAATATACATATGTGTGTATGCACAATTTTGATTGTTTTAACTACAAGGTATTATTCTGTACCTAGATTTAAAATAAAAACCTCCAGGTGGCTGGCTGGCTCAGTCAGTAGAACATGTGACTCCAGATCTCAGGGTTGTGAGTTTGAGCCTCATGTTAGGTATGGAGGTTACTTCAAAATAAAATCTTTTAAAAAAGGAAATAAAATAAAAGCCTTAACATCTTATTTGAAAATTCTTTCTATATTGATAAACGTAGCACTAATTCATTAATTCTTATGCCTGTATAATAACATGTATGGATTCATTGCTATTTATTTGTCTATTATTTGATAGATGGATATTTATATTATTTCATTTTTGTTATTACAAACAATGCCATAGCAAACGTACTTAGTACTTTTGTGTGCTTGTAAGAGAGTTGCAGCTGTCTCCAGAAGAGAGACTGATTGATAGGTCTTAAGGTATATGGGGTTAAAATTTTAGTAATTGTAGCCCTCCTTAGTAGTGAATTAGAGCTCCTGATGCTCCACATCCTTCTTACTAACAGCTATTTTCAGTTTTAAAATTCGGTCAAACTGATGGATATTCATCGGTATTTCCTTGTAGTATTAATTATTATTTTCCTGATTACTATTAAGTTGGTACATATTTTCTTAAGTCTTTTGGGCTTGGAGGCATTCTCATCAGAGGTGATTTAAAATATGTGGATGGGGTGCCTGCATGGCTCAGTGGGTTGAGCCTCTGCCTTCAGCTGGGGTCATGGTCTCAGGGTCCTGGGATTGAGCCCCATGTCAGGCTCTCTGCTCAGCGGGGAGCCTGCTTCCCCTTCTCTCCCAGCCTGCCTGTCTGCCTGCTTGTGATCCCTTGGTCAAATACATAAATAAAATCTTTAAAAAAATATGTGGACATTTTTTGACACACCTGTAAAAGATGGAGCTTAGTTTTCCTCCTCTTGTGTTATATAGACTCTGTGACCCAGGTATAACTAATAGGAAAAGAAAAAAGAAAATTATGCTATTTCAGAGACCAAGCATAAAAAGTCACTGTGCCTTCCTGCCTATATGCTGGGCATGGGGGAGTGCAGAGCCACATCATGAGCACACCTAAGCAACCTATGAAAAAGTCTGGGTAGTTAGAAACTGAGGCCACTTAACTACAGGCAGCAAACAACTGACACCCCCTGCCAACAACTAGCAAGGAACTAAGGCCTTCTTCCGAGGTTGAGCCATCTTGGAAATGGTCCTTCTAGATCCAGTCAACTTTCTAAAACCTGTAGCCTTGGCTGATATCTTGCCTTAAACCTCATCTGAAACACTGAGCCAGAACCACACATGTAACCCACTCTCGAACTCTAGACCAAGTAGTAATGTTTTTATTGCTTTAAAAAATTAAGTTTTTGGGTAATTTGATATGCATCAATACAGCTTTTGAAGCATCCCCATCAGAGATTTTTAGTTTTTGCTCTTCCTCGACTTTATATTAGATTATTTTTCTTTCTTTAATTGATTTTCTAAAGTTTTTTCATCTACTTTAGATACTAGTACAAATAACTTTTCCTCATCTGACTTTCTCCCCAGTTATTTTTATTTATTTATTTATTTTTTATTTGACAGACAGAGATTACAAGTAGGCAGAGAGGCAGGCAGAGAGAGAAAGGAAGGGAAGCAGGCTCCCTGCTGAGCAGAGAGCCTGATGCGGAGTTCGATCCCAGGACCCTGGGACCATGACCTGAGCCTAAGGCAGAGGCTTTAAACCACTGGGCCACCCAGGCACTCCTCTTTCCAAGTTTTCTTATGAATTACTTTGTGATATAAAAGGTACAGATTTTAATGAATTTAAATATATCAATAATTTCCCTTATTATTAATGGCTTTTAAATCTATTATAAGAAAACTTCAGTGAAACAATTGATAAGTACCTTTTAATTTCCTTTTAAATGCTTAAATTTTTGTTTTTAACATGTAGCTACTTAACATATTTTAAAAGTGTGTGTGTGTGTGTGTGTATGTGTGTGTGGTATGTGGTATAAATCTAATTTTTTTTAGTATGAATAGCAAATTATTCCCAAAATTATATATTCTCTTCCCCTTAACCTAAAAATGACACTTCTAACATATATATGTATATACATAAATGTATATATGAGTATGTTTCTGGTTGTTTTATTTTCTTCCAATGTTTATTTTCTATATTTGTACCAATAGCTCACACTATTTGAATTATTTTATAAAATATTATAAAACTTCCTTACATCATTTTTGTTACTTGAAATTTTCCTGACATATGCTGACCTTTTCTCTTACATATAAATTCCATTAATAGTCTTTTTTATAACTTACTGAATTTATAAATTATCTTAAAAGAATCAACATAATATTATGGAATGAAGTTTTCTCATCCATGAACATGATATACTTTACTGAGGTTTTATTTTGTTACAGTTAGATTATATCAATAAATATTTTGAATATCTTTTGGTAAGATTTATTCCTAAGAAGTTTATAATTTTATTACTCTTGAAATGTTTTTTACTTTATTATATCACTTTTTATTACATTTTCCAATGGATTATTGAATTGTGAGTTGATATAGTTTTGAGCAATCTTTCTAAACTCTGCTATTTATTACCTTATCCCCACCACTGTATACTTTTTTGTTTTTATATAGCTCCTTATATCCATTTCAAATAAGTTTACTTTTATTTCTATCTATGCAATTATTATTATTTTGTGAATTGTGATCTCCTACAGTAAAACTGAAGGAAGGTGGGAAGCACAGTGGGTGACCTTGTCTTTGAAGTAAATGTTCTAAAGTTTTACTACTACATGTTTGTTGTGCTTTTTTTCTTTGATAGATTCTTTTGTCATATTAAAGAAATTCCCTTCTATTTTAAGTTTGTAATATGATTTATTCAATTACAGTTTAGTACTGCATAGATAGTATGGGATATTATTTCTGCATATCTGTTAGAGACTCAATCTTCCTTACATGTTTCTTAAAAAGGTCTGTTTTCTATAATCTCTCTTATCTTTGCTTTGTGAGTAAATTCTTTGGTGTTATATCCTGCTTCTTCAATCTGCTCAACTGTATCCATTTCAGAGTTTATCCTATCAATCATTTTTTTAAGGGAATCAGTATGTTTTTTTAAATTTTTTCATCTTCCTTTTTTTCATTTGTGGCTCTTTTTGTTTCATAATATTCAATTTTTGATATTATTATTTCATTATTTATTCAAAGCTCCCAACCATATAATTTCATAGTTATTTTCATATTGTGGTAGTATTTTTATATCATTTGTAGTAAACCTATCTCTAATTGTTGATTTTTAGAAATAGCTTTAGTGTTCTGGGTGGGTATTGGCATGTTGATTCTAAGGCTCATTTTGAATGGAAGGTCTCTCAGTCTCTCTGTCCCGACATTTTTCCCATCTAATAGTGTTGTTGTTGCTGTTGTTGTTTTTATGTAGCCTCTAATCTAGAACATCATCTTCCACGTGGGATCCCAAATTCTCTCCTGAGATGGTAATGGACAATATCTCAGATTTGCCCCGGGTTCTCTACCTGAGTCCGTGTCGCTGCATCCTGCAGCCCACAGCACACATCTCCACATGAGCCCCAGAGAGCTCCAACAGATGTTTTTTTCAGTTTCTTGAGTGGGAGAGTTTTGCAGAACTCCTAGCTTTATACTGTAACCCAGGTATCAGTGCCACACCTCAAGTACAGAAATTTTATTCCTCTGAGAACAAAAATTCTGGTTGATTCTGATTTTTGACCTAGAGCCAGGGAAAGCTTCAGCTATACTGATTTGTGTTATAGAACGTTTATTGTTTTTAATGTGACCATATCTTTTTAAAGTTTCATTTTACATTTTATATATCCTTGCTATGTATTTAACATTTGAAGCGTGAAGAGATGGCTATAATCCAAAATATAAAAACACTGACTAGAAGTCTATTTGATTCTTGAAGGAAAAATAATTATATTAATCTTTATTAAATCAATTGAAAAAGAAAGAAACTGAAATAACAAATGTACCATATGTTAAATATTAGTTACATATTATTAAACCTATGGTTTACATGTTGTTTAATATGAAAATATAACAATTTGCTGAGGTAAATTTTATCACATTTTATAAATAGATGATCCAGTAATTCCACTAGTGGGTATTGGCCCAAAGAAAATGAAAACACTAATTCAAAAAGATATATGCATCCCTATGTTTATGGGGTGGCTAAGATATAGATGTAACCCAAGGGCCCATTGATAGGTGAATGTATAAAGAAGGTGTGAGATTTTATATATATGTATATGCACATGTATATATACACACACACATGTAATATATATACCATATATTCATATATGATATAATGATATATATAAATAATGCTATATATAATAGAATATTATTCAGTCATAAAAAAGAATAGGATCTTGCCATTTGTCATAACATAAATAGACATAGAGGGTGTTATTCTGAGTGAAATAAGTCAGACAGAGAAAGACAAATATCATATACTATTACTTTAATGTATAATCCAAACAAAACAAATGAATAAAAAGCAAACAAAAGGCAGAAACAGGCCCACAAATACAGAGAATAAACTGATGGCTCTCAGAGGGAGGGGGTGGGGGATGGGCAAAACGGATGAAGAGGAGTGGGTGGTACAGGCTTCTAATTATGGGATGAATGAGTAATGGCGATGAAAGATACAGCATAAGGGTATAATCATTTGTATTGTAATAGCATTGTATGGTAACAAGTGATAACTACACGTGTCGGAAACAGCATAAGATGTAGACAAGTCAAATTACTACGCTGTATACTTGAAACTATGTACATTGTGTGTCACTTACATTTCAATAAATAAATAAATAAATAACTGAAAAGATTTCAGATTTGAGCTCAGTTTTCTGTTTTAAAACTAAACGTTTCCCTACTATCCCATGAGTCAATTAGATAATTTTGTTTGCTTTACTTGCATGTAATAATACCTATTAATAAGGAAGATCCAATCCATGGATTTATTTTTCTATCAGACATAGCCAGATAAAGAAGTAAGAAAAAAGTCATAAAGAAATACAGAAATACAAAAAAAAAAAAAAAAAAAAGGAAAACAAGGAGAAAATACAAAAACCCTAACATTTGTAGTTTTGTAGGTTACGGTGAGCTTTTTGCTTGACTACTCCACCTGATGATGCTTTTACCAGCTCTGTGTGAACTGGTACCCCATTTCACAAGTAAAGCAACTGAGACTCAGAAGAGTAAGGAAACCTGACCAGATCATGCAAGTTGTAAGTAGAAGAACTACACTGAGAACCTAGATCTCTTAATTCCAGATCTTGTCCTTTTTCTGCTATATCACACATTTTTTTTTCATTCTGATATAATCTGATTTGTTTTCCTTGTCTTCCCTTATGTCAGGAAATGTCAATGATTTACCAGGATACTCATTAAAATGTCAAGGGATGCTTTTGAAATTTTTTTTTATTATTTTATGCTTTATGCTGTATTTTTATGCTTCTATGACGTAACCACAGTACAAACATGAAATACATTTATAATAGATAATAATTTAGGGGTGAACTGCTGGAGAGGTGGGAAATGCGGAGGCAAAAAACTTCTTTATGAGGCTATCTTGTGGAGATTATTCTTGATAAAATGGGTTAGATTAAAAAAATTTTATTTTTTCTAGGTACAAAACTTCCACTTTTAAATGCCCCCTCCCCCTTGAAGCCTTCCTTCCTTTTTCTGTGAATCAAATGCCCAAACGTCCTTACTCCTATTCACAGGCTTTTTACCATACATATACTCTTAAGGCTTCCAGAGTTTAGAACCCACCCCTATATACAGAGAGTCTCAGAACAAAGAAGTGCCCTTTAAATAACAGGTCAGCCTATTTTAGAGTGGCTGCCTTAGTGGATGGGAGTCTTATGGTCACTGAAGGTGTACAAGAAAAGGGAGAAAGAATCAGTTTTCCTCCAACCTCTTTAAATTTTTTTTTGTAAAAATCAAGCTCTAGAAAGGGTCAGTGGAAAAGCACATTGCCCCCACCTGGTGGAGATCCGGGATGGTTACCAGCTTGACTCTGTGTCACGCATGTAACCTTCCTGGACAATTTTCTAGGAGTTTGGGAATCTTATACCTATATCCTGAGCTTCTCAGCATATGCCAGGTCCTGACAGGTGCTACAGACAGATATTTCCTCATTCCATCACTCTGATGGGTCATCAATATGATGACCCATATATAAAGTTCTGCACTCCTGGAGGGGCCTCCCTAGATTGGGTGCTACTGGTGTTATATCTTTAGACTTATCCAACCTTCTTAGAATCAAGACTCTTCAAGATGAAGTCTAGGGGAGCATAACACAGACTTTGGGTTTCTGAAGGTGTCCCTACTCTGTTTAATTAAAACTGCCTTAAGGCCTTCTAATCCAACTTTTTTCTTGGATTCACAATATATTACTAAAATCTGCTGACTGTTTATATTTCAGTAAAGAACTTCTCTTGCCTCAGGGAAATAACTTAAGTACCAAGGTATTTGGACAACATGTAAAGATTTTTCTTATTTGAATTGAGAATACTTGTTTCATCTAAGATAGTGGCCTAAGAATATGATGGAATATAAAAATTTACTTCAAGAAAATTAAACTTATCTTTAAACTCTGTAGAAGGTAAATCAGTAATAGATTGTTATCCCCTGTATGGGGATGAAGTTAAATTTCATATACTACACAAATATTATCAGAAGTTTGATCCTGATGGAGATGCGGAAACCAAGACAAAATTATTGATAAGACTTGGTCTGGTGTGCACGACTTATAAGCAGGATGGTGATTATCTAAATTCACGTTCGATGGTATAAAGACTCAGGCTTTATTCATTGCACCATGCAACCTTATGTACCATGATACTGTCAAGAAAGGTGTTTGTTTTACTCTTGGATAGAAAACAAATCCTTCTTTCCCAATGTAATATATTAAATTTGTCACAAATGCTTAAGAAACTTGAAGAGTTAGTACAAGATAAGGAATGGCACAATCAGTGTGGAACAGCCCCTCTCCATCCCTAAACCCCAGCTATGCGTCTATTCAGTCATAGGGTCCTAGACAACACCTGTAGCTAAATCTTTGATTCAGGGTGTTTAGCTTTTCCAACTGCCTTTATGTGAAAATTTAGCTACCTTTAATATCTGATCTTTTTAAAGATTGATTTTAGGGGGAAAGAGAGAGTGAACTGAGAGCAGGGGCAGAGGGAGCGAGAAACTTAAGCACACTTACAGAGCCCAACATGGGTCTCGATCTCATGTTTCTGAGATCATGCCATGAGCCAAAACCAAGAGCTGGATGCTTAATGGACTGCACCACCTAACCAGTTAGGTGCCCCTAACATCTGGTCTTTTAAAACAAAGATGTGAAGCATATGTTTTTTAAAAAACTAAACACATTTGCCAGGGTCAGAAGTTATTTATCATAGAAAATAATCATGGCAAAGGATGATAAAGCTGTATAACAGTTATATAGACATGAATTTTTTTAAAGATTTCATTTATTTATTTGACAGAGAGAAAGAGATCACAAGTAGGCAGAGAGGCAGGCAGAGAGAGAGAGAGAGGGAGAAGTAGGCTCCCTGTTGAGCAGAGAGCCCAATGTGGGGCTCGACCCTAAGACCCTGAGATCATGACCTGAGCCGAAGGCAGACACTTAACCCACTGAACCACCCAGGTGCCCCAAGACATGAAATTTTTATGTGTGTATATATGTGTGTTTTTAAAAACTGGACTCAAACTGGACATAATCTTGGTGGCCTATTATGACTATTTCCCCAGAATCACCTGCTGTTTTAAATTATGAAGAAAAAATATAAAATATTATTATGGTGCAAAGATTATTTTCTTATGGTACAAAGTATAACATGTTCTACAAAAAGTATACAATATGATGTAGTAGATTAAAGATGAAAAAAGCCTGGCTCTGTCACTCACTAGCTGTAATGACCTTGGATAAGTTTCTTAAACTTCATGTGCTCCTGTTTCCTCATAGGTAAAAATGCAGATAATAATATCTTCCTCATGAGAATGTTATAGGCATGAAACCAATAAATACACATTAAAGTATTAAGACTGTGTCTGCATATAAAAAGCATTAACAACCAGTAACTCCTGGATACTATACCTATACATTGTATATCTGTATGTATGTAGTTTAGAAGAGAATCTGAGAGGGAGGAGTCTCTTATAAACTGTTATTGGAGGACCTATTTCTTGTTCTCTAGGCTATGAGCCATGGGGGCTAGGGAAGGAGTGCTTGATTCTCTCCATGTATTTTGATTTGCTAATAAATTAGCCATCCTTCACAGTTTTCTTTTTCCCAAATCTATACTCTGGATTAAATAATCACGAGGGGAAAATTATACTCTGGACTTTAGCTTCATAAAATGGAATAACATGTTAGATGGATTTGGAATACAAACACTCATGAACTCAAGTACATGTACACACACACACACACACAGGTCATATATTTTATATTTAAATATAATCCTTATGGTCTAAAATATTTTAAAAGATATTATGGCATCATTGAGTAATGAAAACAAGGAGAACCATTTTACTACTGTGTGAGAATACAAATATTTCTCTTAAAATTTAAAAGAGAGTGATGGGGTTCCTGGGTGGTGCAGTCAGTTAAGCAACTGACTCTTGGTTTCAGCCCAAGTGGTGATCTCAGGATTGTGAGATCAAGCTGCATGTCAGGCTTTCCACTCAGGGTGGAGTCTGCTTGAGATTCTCTCTCTCTCCATTTGTCCCTCCCACTTGTGTTCTCTCTCTCTCTCAAATAAATAAGAAATCTTTCTTAAAAAGAAAGAGTGATAATTTCACTTCCTCAAATTCACAGACTCAAACTTTGAAGCAATCACATGGACTATCAGTGCAACAATCACGTGATGGATAATTCTGTTGTGAACGGACAGCTAATACAGGACCTTCTAGAGTTTGCAGAAGACACCTGCTGTTTCAGGCAGATGAACAAATGGCTGTGCTAATATGCCTGCAGACTCCAAGCTTCATTCCTATACTGTAAAACAATTAGAATTGGAACTGAACCATTTAGGCCCCTTGATCTCAATCCCTAGGGGGGGAAATATCTTTGCGCCTTCAGTCTATACAGATGGTTTGGATCAGAATTATTCTTTCAATCCAGATACTGCAGAGGACAAAAAAGCCATTACTCACTCCATCCCATAGATCAGAGATCCTTGGATATATTCTAGTTTGTATTTGGTTATAGGAAAAACACATTTATTACGATGAAGGTCTTACCTTTCCTTCTCTAACAAGAAAAATATTTAAATGGTTTTCTTTTTTTTTTTTCCTTCAGTTCCCAGTAACTAAAGATTAATCATATAAAAGTAATTTTAGGTGCTTAATAATTTCATTAAAAAGTTCTTACATTTTTTTCATATAATCCTTCTATTTCACAATTTATCTTCATTTTTTCTTCTTTTTAATTGGGTAAGTTCTCCGGATGTTGGTGGTACATAAATTCTAAAGAGAATCAAAGATTTCAACATTTTGCTTTAATTTGTGGCATTTCAAAATCATGCTGAAAAAGGCAAAATGTCTCATTAGGAAATGAGTAGTAAGATAATAATTGAAAATTCACAATCTCCTCTTTGGTTTAATTAAATATGTAGAAGATAAATTCTCTTTTCCCCCAAAATATCTTCAAGAACTGTGGCATTTTTTATGAATTTGTTTGTGTTTTTTTCCTTTTTGAATCTGTTCATTGGATATATGATACCTGAGTTTAAACCCTTGATTTTCCATGATTGTGTTGAAGAAGTTCAAGTAATTTTGAGTGCCAGATGGATATGAATTCAGTAATAATTCAAATTAGGAAAATGTGGCTTTTGTTTACTGACACATTTTACTTAATTTGCATGAAAGTTTGGCATTAAAAGAATATTAGTACTCCCTGCTTCCTCTTGCTAATTATAAACTCCTCAAACTTTGCACACTATTAAACTAAAACATCACTCTTCTAGGTTATGAATGATATTGTTAGTTATCCATCACTGCATAACAAATTGCCCCAAAACTTAATGGATTAAAACAACAAATATTTGGGGTGGCTGGGTGGCTCAGTGGGTTAAGTCTCTGCCTTCAGCTCAGGTCATAATCTCAGGGTTATGGGATCGAGCCCCACATTGGACTCTGCTGAGCAGGGAGCCTACTTCCCTCTGTCTGTCTCTCTCTGCCTGCTGCTCTGCCTACTTGTGATCTCTCCCTCTCTCTCCCTCTCTCTGTCAAATAAATAAATAAAATCTTAAAAACAACAACAAATATTTACTATGTCATAGTTTCTGTGAGTCAGGAATTTAGAAGTGCTTTTTGGCGAGAGGTCTCTCATGAGGTTGCAAAATGGATGTTGGCCACTATTGTAATTTGACTAGGGCTACAGGATCCCTTTCAGTGCTCATTCATGTGACTGAAAAGTAGTCTCACTTTCTTGCTGGCTGTGGGGCAGAGGCCTCAGTTCACCATGAAGCCCGTCCCATAGGGCAGTCTGAATGCTCACAGTATGATAGCTGACTTCCCCCAGGATGAGCCATCCAAGAGAGAAGCCGACTTCACAATGTCTTTAATGACCTAACTTACACACCAGCACTTCTGCCACATGCTATTAGTAGGAAATGAGTCATTAAATCCAGCTGACACTCAGGAGGAACGGGTTGAAATTTGCCCTTTGAAAGGAGTAATATCAAATAATTTGTAGACACAATTTAGTGGATGCAAATTTGTGGACTACAATTTACCCTCTGGTTATAAATTGTTAACGTTCATCTCACATGAAAGATAAACATATGCCTGCTCATGATCGCCCCCTCCCCCCACCAAAGTCCTATCCTTTTATAGCATTAGTTCAAAGCTTAAATTTTGTCAAGGTGGAGAAGATATTCTTTGGGTACAGCTCCTGGAATAGAGGTTTTGTGGTTTTTTTTTTTTTTTTCAAATAATAAACTGTGAGATAAATAGACAAAAGTGCCCCATGGCCAGTATATCATGATGTAGACATTTGTGTTTAAAAAGGAGGTGTCTCAGGGCACCTGGGTGGCTCAGTTAGTTAAGCAGCTGCTTTTGACTCAGGTCATGATCCCAGGGTCCTGAAACAGAGCCCTGCATCAGGATCTCTGTTCAGCAGGGAGCCTGCTTTCCCTCTCCCTCTGCCTGCTGCTTCCCCTGCTTATGAGCTCTCTCTGTGTCAAATAAATAAATATTTTTTTAATAAATCAAAATAAAAAGGAGAGTGTGTCTATCTCTGTACCAAGAAGAGAAAGATGATTCTAAATCTCTGAAACTTACCAATGAAGAAGGCAAGGTCTTCAGTCTTCATAACAACCTTACCCTAGTTTCCGGGCTTTTCCCATTAACCTCCCACAACTGACTACCCACCTCCAAGATCTTTGTCCCTAGCTGGAGATGTTATTTAAGGTGTGCCTTGGGCCATTTCTGGAAGTTATTCAGTTTTCCTGGGTATCTCCCCTGTATGTATGTTATTAAACTTCTGTTTTTCTCCTGTTAATATATCTTTTATTACAGAGGGATTTCAGTCAAGAACCTAGAAGGGTAAAGGAAAAATTATTTTTCCTCTTCCATAAAACCCTGGTTTATTATACCATAAAACCCTGTTGTCTTTCTACTACACCGATTCTGACATAGCCCAAATTATCATCTCTTCATGCAAATACTCTCATTTGAGCACCAATGCTTTACAAAGAATCCTTTCTTTCCCGGGTCACTATCCTTTGAAAGTGGTTTAAAGAGAGTTAAATAAGAAAAGAGTGATATTAAGATAGGGCACCAGGTTTACTTCCAATTTGCAATTTTTTCATCTCTTAGGAGCCTCATTTGTCCGTTTACTACTCTTTGACCACACAGTGTTCCAAGCTTGATAAAGTTTGTTAAGTATTGAATGAACTAATTCATTAATCTAGTTACTTTCCCGCCCTACCAGCCTATAAATCTATCATCATACTGAGAAGGATTAAAAACAAAACAAAACCTCAGAATAAGAAAAAAAGTAGATACTACAAGAATGCCTGAGCAGTGAAGGGACTTTAAAAAATGTTTCCTGTGAATTTACATCTTTAAGAGGATTACCTCTGGAGGGATATTGGTGCCTTTTTTTCCCAGAGTAAGCAGTTGTGGGGCAGTTTGGCTCACCTTTTAGCCTTTGTTTTATTAAGAGCTCAGCCCCCTGGGTGGAGAACTAGCTGGGCTGGTTGGCACCTGAATGAGAAGAGCTTTATTATACTGTGGAAAGGGAGGAGCCATGTACAACCTTGACCATGAAGCTTTGGACACTAAAAATCCTCAAAAAGCTTTCTAGTCGTTGTTGTTCGTTAAAATAAATTTTATTAAGATAAAATTTAAAAAGAACCATTTTAAGGGTAGAGTATGCAAATATATGCATCTTTGGTGTAAATTCTATCACAAGCAAGATATATCATATTTGCAACATCCTAAACAGTTTTTTTCATGCTGCTTTGCAGTGGACCCTCACTCCAAACCCGAAATAACCATTGATCTATTCTTTATCACAATAGTTTAGTTTTATATTTTCTAGGATTACATTTGAATAGAATTATCCAGTATACACTCTGTGCCTGGCTATTTTTCTAAACATAATATTTGGTGATTCCTGCATGTGGTTCCATGTAGTAATAGTTCATTGTTCATTTGTTTTCATGTGAGGACTATTCCCTTATGTATATACTACAATTTGCTTAGCTGTTGACTTGGCTTCTAATACTTGGTCATTCCCAATTTTGGCTATTAAATAAAGTTGCCATGTACATTTATGTATGGGTCTTTGAGGGAACTTATTAAGTCTTTTTTTGGGGTGAAAACAGAGGAAAGGAATTGCTAGGTTATACAGTATGTGTATCTTTTCTTTCTTTTACTTTTTTGGCATTTTTGAGAGATAGTGTGCTCTGGCTCACACACACACACTAGCAGGGGGTCAGGGAGGGGCAGAGAGAAAGGGAAAGAAGATCCCCAGCAGGCCCTACACCCAGTGCAAAGCTTGATGCAGGGCTCATCTCATGACTAAGCCAAAATCAAGAGTCGGATACTTAACCAACTGAGCCACCCAGGCATGCCCCCCACCCCCCGTTTGTGTATTTGTCACTTAATAAGTGATTACCAAGCTATTTTCCAAATTTGTTGTATAATTTAGCAGTTCCACTGGAAATATAGGAGTGTACACATGCATATATTGAGATGAGTCTGTTTTTTTCTTCCTTTTTTTTTTCTGTCACTATTTAAATAACATTGATTTATTTCTGAATGTTAAACCAGGTCTGCATTTTTGGGTTAAACTTCAGTTATCTTATTTATTCTAGGATATCAGTTTATAGTTTTCTTTTCTGGTAATGTTTTTGTCTCATTTTGGTATCATAAGATGACTTGGGATATTTCTATTCCTCCCCCATCTTCTGAAAGAATTTGTAAAGGATTTCTATTATTTCTACCCTAAAAGATTAATAGAAATCACCAGTGATGCCATTTGGGCCTGAAATATATTTATATTTTTTATTATGAACCCAGTTTCTTTAATTGAGTTGTACTATATAGGTTTTCTAAATCTTTCTATACACACAATGTGTGTATATGTATATGTATATACATATACTATATAACATTATGTATATACATATACATTGTGTGTATATGTATATACACACAAACACACACACACATATACATATATTTGAGGAATTTGTTTGTTTCATTTAAGTTGTTATCTTTGTCAAGTCAGGTTCCTAAGACAAATTACCCCAGCCTGGATAGTTGATAAACATATATACTCTTATTTCTCACAGTTCTAGAAGGCTGGAAGTCTGAGATCAGAGTGCCAATGTGGTTGGGTTCCAATGAGAGACTTTTTCAGGGTTTAGGCTATGATCTTCTTACCTCATGTGATGGAAAAAGAAGGTAAGAGCTCTCTGGGTTCCCTCTCATAAAGTTGATAATTCCATTCATAAGGGCTCAAACTGATTGACCTGACCACCACCTAAAGGACCCACTTCCTAATATGGTCACAAACACTCTGCTATAATTATATAAAAATATTTCTGTACCCAGAACTAGCTGCTAAAAATAAGTTAGAGAAAAATGTTCTATTTCACTGTAAAACTTAAGTAAAATTCTTTTTAGTCATTTCTGGATGGGTTGCTAACCAACAAAGAAGTTCCTTAATTTTACTTTATTAGAAAGTTTTTCAGTTTTTATTTAAACTTCTCCATGCAATTATCAAGGAATAATGCAGAATTCATTCTTTTCAAGTCCACATTAAACATGCATCATGATAGACAAAACAAAACAAACAAAAATCAAACAAACAAAAATCAATACATTTAAAAGGGTATGTTCTCCAATCAAAATTCAACTAGTCTTGAATTGGGGAATAAGAATTTCAACATATGAATCTGGGGGGACACAGATTTTCAGTCCATTGTAGTTGTCAAATCTACTGACATGAAGATGTTCATAATGTTCTCTTGCTATCCTCATGTCTGAGAACCTATAGTGATATACATCAGTCATTCCTAGTATTGGTAACCTGAGCTTCTCTAGTTTCCTTATCAGTTTCCCTAAATATATGTTAATTTCATATCTCTTTAAAAACAAACCAGATTTTATTTGATTGATTTTTTCTATTTTTTCCATGTTCTCTTTGAATAATTTCTACTATTATCTTTATTATTTTTTCTGCCTCAATTTACTTTCAGTTTAATTAGGTCTTCATCTAACTGCTTAAGGTGGAAGATTAGATCACTGTTTTTCTCTTTTTCTTTTTTTTTTTTTTTTTTTTGCTAGGTGATTTTCATTTTCATTCAGTTCCAAATTTTGTATTTTCTAATTTTTAAAGTTGGAGGATATTTTTCTTTAATATTTTTCTTTTGTTGATTCTAGACTAGTTGAATTTTGATTGGAGAACATACCCTTTTAAATGTATTGATTTTTGTTTGTTTGATTTTTGTTTGTTTTGTTTTGTCTATCATGATGCATGTTTAATGTGGACTTGAAAAGAATGAATTCTGCATTATTCCTTGATAATTGCATGGAGAAGTTTAAATAAAAACTGAAAAACCTTCTAATAAAGTAAAATTAAGGAACTTCTTTGTTGGTTAGCAACCCATCCTGAAATGACTAAAAAGAATTTTACTTAAGTTTTACAGTGAAATAGAACATTTTTCTCTAACTTATTTTTAGCAGCTAGTTCTGGGTACAGAAATATTTTTATATAATTATAGCAGAGTGTTTGCCTGAATTAAGAAAAGATAGCTAAATATTGATCCACGATTCACCACTATTTACTCTTGGAATGTCGGTCTCACTCAGAATAGAATTGTAGACACTTCACTTGTTCCTAAAATCAGTACCGTATTCAGTAATAGGAGGGCATATCAATCCAAACAATGCCTTACTCTACTTCATCAGTATCCAGTACAATGTGGATATCAATAGCAAGGAAGCAACATCCAGGCTACATATTATTCATTTTTCATAGTTCTTCTTTAGAAAATAGCTCTGTGAAACCATAATGCTTCATATAAATGATTAATCATATATAAATTCTAGGAAGCTGAGTGACATCATCAAGATGACAACATAGGTCTTTCTGACTTTAGTTCCTCTAAGACTAACTAGCAACTGTTCATAGATAAGACACCACTGTGAAGATAACCAGAGAAGAAGCTGAAGCATTTCTTGGGCCACAGGGACAGAGAAGGACGATATTAGAAGGGTTAGAGAAGTGGCTATACTCTGACCGTATCACTCTCCCCACCCCCAGGCCAGCATAGCACTGACCAAGAAGCCCCTCTGAAAACTCTGGTTTATCCAAAGGGATAAGAGAGTCCAGAGTGGACATCCAGTTCCCCAAGAATTGTGGGATGATTTCCAGGAAGCCCAATTAGGTCTTACTCCATGTGGATTAGGGAATCTGTGGGGTTTGACCAGTGGGGATCAGATAGAGATGGAGAAGGGAGATGGGCTTATAGCAGCCAGGGCTCAGATCTTGGCCCAATTTATTCCTGCTTGCAGCCGCAGTTCCCAAGAGTAAATCCACCCATCTTCAGAGTCAAACTAGTGATCCCATCTGGCCAGATAGCAGGATTGATAGTACTGTCTTATTTGGGTCTTCAACTAACAAGCTGAATTAGCCATGAAGCCTGTACTATGGCTTACCTGGGTAGGGATGCAAATTTGCAGCTCCATTTAACTGTCCAGTATAGTCTTTAGTCCTTCCCAACCAGGAAGCCTGGCCAGAGAACACAGGCAGCCACAGAACCCATCCTAAAGCCCCAATTGGGCAAAAAGCTAAGCCAACAGCCCTACCCAACAGTTAAGTATAGCCTCTGGCCTCGCATAAGCAAACAGCCTGAATTTTGACCCTGGGTAGCCTCAGAGCCCAGCCTATGATACTGCCCTGTATCAGAAGCCAGGCTATGGTCTTGTATGGTTGCTGAACAAAGCCTATTGTCTCTTCATGATGGGTGGAGTCACTGGCTGGGCTCCTCAGTTAAGGAGCCCAGCCAGTGACTCCACCCATCATGAAACATCACCTGCAGTTCCACCCATTGAGAGAGGCTGGGTAGTGGCCTTTTGGGAATGCAGAGCACAGTCTGTAGCTCCACCCTACTGCAAGATAGAGCTGAAGGCCCCTCTATACCAGAAAGTCTAGCCAATGATCTTGCCCAGTAGTGAAACACAGAGATCTACTTAATCATGAAGGCCAACCTGTAGCCCTACCCAATTTCTGAACACAGAGTCCAGCCACAGCACTGCCTGAGACCCCATCTGACCAGGAGCAATTGTGGAGCTCAGCCCACAGCCCCCACCCAAAGCACAGTCCAACTGGTGTACTACCCTGTAAGGGAACACAGCCTGTGATCAAGATGTGACTAGAGGTGAATGTAGTATCCAGCTAGTGACTCCACCTGGCCACAGGACACAGCCAACAGCCCTACTTGAATGTGAAGCCCAGTCGGAAACACCTGTCCTGACTTCAGAGCAGTCAGCAGCCTCATCTACTAGAGACCCTAGTAGCAAGCCCAACCTACCCATTGACACTATCAACCCATCCAGTACCCCAAGCTGAACTGACAGCCTTTCCTTATGGTGTTTTCTTTAATCATGAAAGTCTTGTATTATGTGATTTTCTGTGATCTGTCTTCCTTCCTTCCATCCATAGCTTCTCACATAAATATTTGAAGCTCAAGTTAAGGATTTATTTACTTAAGAGCTCTTTTATCAAAACAAAGATGGGTTCAAAGAGGAGTCTTTTTTGGCCAGATAAAAATATTTACCTTTTTATGACTTTATTCACACTTCTCTATTGAATATTTATGAGCACTTTTTTTTTTTTTTCTTCTGAGTACTTATTAAGAATAAACACTTAAGTCCTCTATTTTTGTTATCTGGCTTTTTTTTTTTTTTTTTTTTTTTTTGACACACAAGAATGAGGTCCAGCTTTGGGCTACTACAAATTCTCTGGTATTAATTTTGTGAAAGTTGATGCACAAAGGGAAACAAAAGATGCAGGTGAGACAGTTTATGAAGCTTATAATAGTGTGCTCCAGGGCAAGCTGTTAGGGTAACCAGCTCCTTAGCAAAAGTGAGAATGCGATGACTGCTATTAGAAAAATCTCCTGGAAAGTAACTAAAGGTTTCCAAACAGAAAGTGATCTGAGCGTCTTACTTAAACCAGAAAATGCAGTTTATTTATTTTTTTTTTTTGCAGTGTTTTTTGACCAAAAGTATTAATCAATAAATCAAAATAAAATACCTTGAGAACCAATAAACTGGCTAATTTTAAGCAGTAGATCAATAACAATTTTTATTTTTGTTTTTTAATTTTTTTAAAGATTTATTTATTTTATTGGAAAGAGAGAGAGGGGCACCTGGGTGGCTCAGAGGGTTAAGCCTCTGCCTTCAGCTCAGGTCATGGTCTCAGAGTCCAAGGATCGAGCCCGCATCAGGCTCTCTGCTCGGCAAGAAGCCTGCTTCACCCTCTCTCTCTCTGCCTGCCTCTGTGCCTACTTGTGATCTCTCTGTGTCAAATATATAAATAAATAAATCTTAAAAAAAGAAACAAAAACTTATGAAAGAGAGAGAGCAAGAACAAGAGAAGTAGAGAATGTTAAGCAGATTCCATGCTGAGCATAGCGCCAGACACGGGCTGGATTTTGGGATCCTGAGATCACAACCTGAGTAGAAACCAAGGGTCTGACTCTTAACCAAATGTACTACCCAGGTGATGAAGTTCTAGAACCTAGGTGAGGTTCAGTGGGGTGAAGTCCGGAGCTGACGGCTAAGAAAGAATTCTTAAGACGTCTCTGGTGCAAAAAAGGTGGTTTATTAAAGCACGGGGACAGGACCTGTGGGCAGGAAGAGATGCTGCCCTGGAGATGTGAGGAGTGGTCTATTATATACTAGTAAGTTGGGGAGAGGGATTAGGGATGATGTAAGTCTCTAAGGAATTCTGGAAGCAGGGTCTCCAGGACCTTGAGGGGCTAGCTATTGTTTGGGGAGAAGGTAATTTATTACCAGTAATAAAACTTCTTGTGAGACCCTTTAGATGTATATCAGTGGGCCATATGCTTGGGAATGATTGTTGACACTATCTTGGAGGTTTAGAGATAAGGTTTAAGGAAATTTAACTTTATTTACATTACCCTCCGCCTCAGCCTCCCTCAGTTTCATGGAGGGGAGGGCGACATTAGGGCTTGAGGAACTGAGTTACCTGTCTCTAAGATAATTTGTTGTAAATCACTAGGACATTTGTAAACCAAGGGAGACTCCTGTCTTGCAGGACTGTGATCTCAGAAAGTTAGCTATTTGTTTTTCTTTTAGGGCAGCCAGGAGTGCCTGAGGGATGTCACACATGTCACTGAGGTGAGGTGTGGGGAGAGGGGGGGTAAGGTGCCAGCTTTTGCCTTGTCCTCAGCCAGCCTTCTGCTCCCTCATCACAGGCACTCCATCACTAACAGTTTTTAGACAGGAAACAAAAAGTAGGGATGTCTGGGTGACTCAGTCAGTTAAGCATTTGCCTTTAGCTCAGGTCATGATCCCAGGGTCCTGGGATCAATTCCCGCATTGGGCTCCTTGCTCAGTAGGGAGCCTGTCTCTCTGTTCTTCTCCCTCTGTCTGCCTCTCACCCTGCTTGTGCTGTCTCTCGCTGACAAATAAATAAATAAATAAAATCTTTTAAAAAATGAATTATTAAAAAGCTCACTCTCCTTTTCTCAGAATTAACACAAGCCTGGTCATTCCAGCTTTGAGGTAATTATAAGTTCGCATGAGTCAGAATTCTTGAGAAAAACAGAACCAGTAGGAGATTATATGTATATTTACAATTTTATTATTTAAAATATAAAAGCAGGGGCACCTGGGTGGCTCAGTCATTAAGCGTCTGCCTTCAGCTCAGGTCATGATCCCAATGTCCTGGAATCAAGCCCTGCATCGGGCACCCTGCTCCTCAGGAAGCCTGCTTCTTTCTCTGCCACTCTCCCTGCTTGTGTTCCCTCTCTCACTGTGTCTCTCTGCCAAATAAATAAGCAAAAATCTTTAAAAAAGAAAAAATAAATAAAATATATATGCATATATATTTTGGTTTTTATTAAGTGGCTCATGAATTGAGAAATATTCCATCCAGCAAGTAGATGGGAGCTCCAAGGAATTGTAGAAAATGGAAGGTTTTTTTGAGAAGGAAGATGGGGCAAGAAGTTATGAGCAAAAGAAACAAAAGATTGCTCCAGGCAAGGTCACCTTCCCTTATAGGAAAGAGCAGGGCTCTTTTTATGCAGATTACTTTGTCTTCCTTTGGGTGATGGAGAGGGTCCCTGTGACAGATGACCTCATTGAGCTTGATCAGAAAATTCCTGACTATTTTTTTTTTTTTTTGCAGGAGGTTGAAAATACTTTTAGGTTAGATATTAAGTCCAGATTTGGTGACTTGGCTTAAGTGATACCTTTTGGAATCTGTGCTTGCCTTTTCAAAGATACACACACACACACACAGAAAAGTTGTAGATAATTTTTGAATATCAATATTTCTTTTTTTTTAAAGATTTTATTTATTTATTTGTTAGAGAGAGAGAGAGAGAGAGCGCACAGGCAGACAGAGTGGCAGGCAGAGGCTCCCTGCCGCCCTGGGATCATGACCTGAGCCAAAGGCAGCTGCTTAACCAACTGAGCCACCCAGGTGTCCCTGAATATCAATATTTCTTAAAATAATATATAGTCAGTGGTCAATTTCAAATTTTAACCAATGACATCTCCTTGCAATTTAGTGAAAATATGATATATAGTTTAAAATAAATACAGACCCAATAAATTTTAGCTTGGATTACTGTTCATAAAATTCACTGTGGTCTGTCTTTACTAAGTATTTTCATTTCATTTATTCTCTCACTAATTAATTCACTTGCTTTAAATTCTAATGTACTAGGCAAGTGTAGTAATTCCTCATATTATAATAAGATGACCCTAAAGTGTCCTTTGTTGTTGGTTGCTCCCATTCAATCATACAACAATTAAAGATTTATAATTGTAATTAATAATCCAATGTTCCAATAGATGGTGGTATACAAAGTCAATTAAGATGTGCTTCCCATCTTTATTAAATATTTAAAAATAAGGAGTAGAGAGAATAGCGAAATACATTTTCATTAGACACAATGCATGATTGATTTTGAGTATATACCAGTCTTTTTGAAGGACTGTGTACCTGACCGAAAGTGCAGTTATACACACACACACATTGCATATAACTTAACATGCATATAACTTAACAAACATCATACAACATATAACATAGGTAAAACCATATGCATTATATAACAAATAAATTACAGTAAGTTTTGATATTATAATATTGATTTTGCCTATGGAAATCAGTATCAAATTAACATTAATGGTACTTCCACAAAGTCTTAATAGCCAGCATTATTCAAATAAAAGATAAATAAAACATAAAATATAATTAAAAACAGTTTTATATATGTTCATGTAAAAAGCATTCAAGCTGACAGATTATTTTAGTAACATAACAGAATATTCATCTTTTTAAAAAAATTTATTCATGGAATTCTTGAGTGTAGAGGAAATGAGAGATTTAATGAAAGGTTAACTATTAGAAATAACTTATTTATATTACCTCCAGATTATCACCTTCAGAAAACACTAAAAATTAATTATCTAAGTTTATAACATACTATGTCAACAAAAGATTGAGAAAGTTATACCTCTACCTAAGGAAAAAATTTTTTATGAAATAAAAGATTTTTAATCAGTTATTACTCTAAAGCCAGTTATTTGATTTCTATTATTCTATCTGTAAAACCAACAAAAGGTTAATTTGGGGGAACAGAGATCAAGATCAGTTGGAGACTGATGCAATGCAAACCACTTGGATTTATTAACATTATGGTCATGTTATTAATCTCTTGCTAGTGAAAAATACTTATTTTTTTAATTTTTTATAAACATATAATGTATTATTAGGGGTGCAGGTCTGTGAATCACCGGGTTTATACACTTCACAGCAATCACCATAGCACATAATATTTTTTAGATTTAGAATAGATTCTTTGTTAACCTTTGTTTTTGAGTTCCAAAAAGCCAATATTTAACAATGGTATTTAAGCCTAAATGACTATGTTTCATAAGTATACTTAACTACAGTTTACTTTCACCAACTCAGATATTTCAGAGGGGATTAAGGCACAGAAAGGAAGCTAAGTCAGGATGAACCCAGACCAGAAATCTCACAACTTCATTACATTGTTTGTTCGAATTTACATTTACAGATTAAAAAAATCAGCATAGATCTTTGAATGCACTTGCCAATAGATCAAAATAATTTATATTTCTTTTGACTCTAGGAACACTTTGAGACCCTTTTAAACAATATATGCAGTCAGTAATCATCGTAAATAATATAAATATGAATTAGGTGTTTAATCATTTGACTTTCTAATTAAGACAAATGGCCACGGCCAACAGGGCAGGAGTAGCACCGAAAGCAGTAATCTGTTCCCTTCACACAAATAGCTGCTGAAAGGCAGATGGAGGTGCCAGTTGTGTGGGATGCAGGTGATTACTGGCCAGCCTGCACGCCACCAGGTTGTTTTTTTCTCTACCAGAAAACTGTCCATTAGCTTTCCTAAGAGCCAAAAGCAAAAGAAGAGGAATTTACGAAGTTGCTAGCCCATATGGCTGGTAGTGAGTTAATCTGTGTCTGAGCAGCAGGTAGCATGAGCCAGTCTGTCTGTTGGGGCTGTTTGTAACCCAGGGGCAGATCAGAAAACAGCAGGGAAGGGGATCAACTCAGGCTGCAAATACAGTCAGGAATGTGGCAGGAAATTATTTCTGAAAACACACTTTGCAGCATAAGGGCAGCCATCAGATGCTACATGATAATCTATCTGCACTTTGTACATTTTGGTAATTATATAGAACTGTACATATAGGAGTAAATTTAACACATAGTTAGAGATACGTAATTATCATGAGATTTTACTTTATAGAGCTTCTTGCAGAAAAATAACTATTTCAAGTGCTCCTCAAAAATAAGATACAAAGAGATTTTAAAATTTGGGAAAAAATGAGAAATTGCTCTAGATTAGCAATATTAGGAAAAGAAATTGATATATTCAAGAGGTGAGTGCTCTGATACATAACCAGGAGAAATTTAGGATTAGATAATATCCTGTGGATGAAATAGAAAAATAGAGAAGAAAAAAAGCAAAACACTTTAAGAACTGTTTGAAAACACTAAAGGAAGGCTGAGACATGGGGACAATTAAGTACTAAAATTTAAGTAAGGAATCATGGAAATGATAGAGTGATCGAATGATGGCCATTAGTTCCTTCCTTCCTTTTATTCCTTTTCCTTCCTTCCTTCCTGCCTGCCTGCCTGCCTTCCTTCCTTCCTTCTTTCCTTGTATCTATTATCTATCTATATACCGATCTATCTACCTATCATCTATTTACCTATTATCTATCTATGTATGGTAATGTGAAGACTAATGTTAAGATTTGGTATATTTTTGTATTCACAGTGTTAAAATGAAGGCATTTACAAAGATAAACTAAAGCAAGGAATATACTTACATATAGTCTTTTGTTTCTTACTCATGAAAATATAGCCATGAATTTGTCCAAATACACTTACATTAAAGAACAAGAACATTGTTATCATTCTTTAAATATTGAAAAAGTCAAATACATAAGTTATTCACAGAGGAAAAGGAAAAGCTGAATTAGAGTGGCTACGCCCTCCAAAAAAAGATCATCATCTCTTAATTAGATTATTTTAAAATCGTTTATAATAATTCAAATTTTATCAGTATTCCTATTTTAATGAGTGATTATAGGAATTAGAGTCAGGGTTGGAATGTCAAGTTACAGAAGAGTCAGATTTTAAAATCAAGATATAGAAGAGGAAAATTTATTTCTTTTTTCTCCTTCTATTAAGAAAGGAACTCACTGAGCACCTAACATATATAGTGTAATGTTCCCAAGAAAATACCATAAGAGACACAGAGATAATCATAGATAGTACTAGCCATGGTATAATTCATGGGTTAAAAAAAAAAGCGTGTTTTTCTATGATGTTCACAACTAATACTGAGTGTGATTAATAGGAAGAAATATTCCCAGAACACTAAAACTGCTATTTGTTTTTAATAATTAACCTCTTTGATGTCATAAACTTTTGCTCAAACTCAGAATACACTCAGTGGGTGTAAAGGTTCAGTTATGCAAGACGATTAAATTCTAGAGACTTGCTATACAATATTGTATCTGTAGTTAACAATCCTGTATTATACACTGAAAAATTTAAGAGGATAGTCTTATATAAAAGTTTATATAAAATAAAAAATTGTCCAGACAAGGAAAGAACTTATGAAGAAGGGGCAAGTCTATGCCCCATGATCCAAATGCAGGACTGTCTTCCTTTTTTCTGAGATCTTGAAACCTTAGTTTCAATGCACTGCACCTCATCTTCTATCATATCATAGTTAAAATATGTTTTAGTTAAAACTGAGATTTAATTTTAGTTAAAACTAAAATATTTATGGGCACCTGAGTGGCTCAGTCAGTTAAGTGGCTGCCTTTAGCTCAGGTCATGATCTCATGAGTCCAGGTATAGAGCCCCACATCAGTCTCCCTGCTCAGTGGGAATCTGCTTCTCTCTCTCCTCCCACCCCCACCCATGTTTACTCTCTCTCTCAATAAATAAATAAAATATCTTTTAAAAAGCTAAAATATTTACTATTTTTATGATTCTATGATCTGCCCCTAGTCAAAATGTTTGGATCTTTCCACTGTGAGAAATATTCTACTTTTCTTAGTAGAAACCTGGAAAGTGAAATAGTGTTACTCCTGGCACATAATAGTTGCTCTGAGATATTTGTTGAATGAACGAATGAATGAATCAGCCAATAAATGATACCTCATAACTGTCCTCTGACACTTATGTAATTGGGAGTACTCCCGGGCATGAACCTCAGAGACCAAATCAGATATTCTTCTTTCATTTTAAATTTGAACAAAACTCCCAACAAATTTTTCAGCGTGGTCAAGAAAGGCATTGAGAGCAAAATGTTATCTGACCTGGGCCTTAGAGTTTTAGGATAATAAGAATAGAGGGAAATAGATATTCCAGGTCAGTACATATTTTTAGGTGTCATGGCATAAAGGAGAAAAATACCAGGATATGCTCAGGGGTACAATGAAGAATGGTATGATAACTAATTTTGCTTATAAATCCTTTCTGAAATTATAACATAGAGGGTTCCTGAAACATAAATATCAAATTAGTGATAATTCCAGAAGGATTTTTGAGTGAGAGAGCAACAAATTCTGGAAGTGATGATTTGGAAGAAGCTGGATGATTTCTGATGATGAAAGAAAAGAACAAGGATAACAATCAGAAAGATGTACCCATCACCAATAGGCTTTATGGTAATATTTATATATGTGTGTTTGTAGTAATATTTAGTGGTATGAATCTAAGTTTCATAGAAAATATTAAAGTGTACATTGAAGGAGTTTATATTTTATTAAAGGGGAGCAGTTTGCCTTTTGTTTGTAAATATATATATGTGTGTGTATATATATATACATATATGGATGCACAGGTTGTATAGCAGTTTCACATCCACTACACTTTATTTCCACGATAATAATCTTCCTGAAATTATGATGACTCTCTAATAAATTCCATTTTATTATAAAAGAGCAGAATTGTGTTTTGCAAAAACTGGTTTTTCACCCATGTGATCTCTTTGAAATGCATCAGTGTTCATTGGTTTTTAAAATTACCACCAAAGATAAACTCAAAATGGTTGAAAGACCTCAATGTGAGGCAGGAATCTATCAAAACCCTAGAGGAGAACATAGGCAGTAATCTCTTCGAATCGGCCACAACAAATTCTTTCAAGACATGTCTCCAAAAGCAAAGGAAATAAAAGCGAAAATGAACTTTTGGGACTTCATCAAGATCAAAAGCTTCTGCACACCAAAGGAAACACTCAACAAAACAAAGAGGCAACCCACGGAATGGGAGAAGATTTTTCAAATGACACTACAGAGAAAGGGCTGATATCCAAGATCTATAAAGAACTCCTCAAACTCAATGCCCAAAAAACAGATAATCATGTCAAAAAATGGGCAGAAGACATGGACAAACACTTCTCCAAAGAAGACACACAAATGGCTAAAAGACACGTGAAAAAATGTTCATCATCATTGGCCATCAGGGAAATTCAAATCAAAACCACATTGAGATACAACCTTACACCAGTTAGAATGGCCAAAATTAATGAGACAGTAAACAATGTGTGTTGGAGAAGATGTGGAGAAAGGAGAACCCTCTTATACTGTTGGTTGGAATGCAAGTTGGTGCAGCCACTTTGGAAAATTAAATATGGAGTTACCTGATGACCCTGCAATTGCACTACTGGGTATTTACCCCAAAGATACAGATGTAGTAAAATGAAGGGCCATCTGTATCCCAATGTTCATAGTAGCAATGGCCGCAGTCGCCAAACTCTGGAAAGAACCAAGATGCCCTTCAATGGACGAATGGATAAAGAAGATATGGTCCACATACACAATGGAGTATTATACCTCCATCAAGAAAGGATGAATACCCAACTTTTGTATCAACATGGATTGGACTGGAGGAGATTATGCTGAGTGAAATAAGTCAAGCAAAGAAAGTCAATTATCATATGCTTTCATTTACTTGTGGAACATAAGGAATAACATGAAAGACCTTAGGAGAAGGAAAGGAAAAATGAATTGGGGCAAATTGGAGGGGGAGACAAAACATGAGGGACTGTAGACTATAAAAAATAAACAGGGTTTTGGTGGGGAGGATGGTGGGAGGGTGGTGGGTGAGCCTGGTGGTGGGTATTAAGGAGGTCATGTATTGCATGGAGCACTGGGTGTGGTGCATAAACAGTGAATCTTGGAACACTGAAAAAAATTAAATTTAATTTAAAAATAAAATAAAATAAAACAAATAAAGTTACCATCAAGGTAACATACAGGCATGATTAAAAGCAACACTGTTCACCCATTCCCAATCCTAATTTCTAAAGGCAATGACTTATTTAATTGTGCTGTTTATTATATGAACTACCTCCATATCTCTAAACAATATGCATGTACAACTACTCTTTGATTTGTGAAAATATATTTATCGTCTATTGTCTTCCTGCTGTGACCAAAAGAACTTAGTACAGTTAAATTACTTTCTCATCACTCCTTTCCATGCACTGCCAATATGGCTATATCACTATTTTTACATTTTCCTTTTGCTACGTTTTTATCACTATCACCTATGTTATCATTATCACTTATAACCTACAAGGAAAAAAAGACTATAAATTAATTTAAAGGATACAAATGTGACCAATACCTAGCTTCATGAATAAAGTATTGTCAATATATTGAGGTCTTTCCTCCTAAGATTCCCCCCTAAAATTTGGCATTTGTTATTCCCATACAATTCTTTATTTTTTTGTGCCTGGCCATCACCTCTTATTCAAACCCACAAATATGTGGTCATATGTATTTTGGAAATCTGAAGTTTTCAGATTTAAGAAAAGTGTTACTTTATAGATATTGTATATTCTATTACACCCCTGGCATGGGTGTAGACCCATGACAGCAGACCCCACAATTAAAATCTTTTACTGTATTTCTACAGCAAAAAGTATGGATATCCACAACAAATGTGATAAACAATATTTATGAATAGTTTCATGTTATTTTAATCATATCTTGCTATATTTTATCACCAAATGAGTAAGATCAGGTAAACTTTTGCAGCCAATTGATTTAAAAGAAAACAAATTCCTGATTTTCAGAGCTTTTAGGATTTTGGAATTATAGATAGTAAATTGTGGGATTGTATTAAAGAATGTGTTTCTTCCTCATTGTCATCACAGAAGTCATTCCACTCCCCACTCTGAAACGAGGTTTCCAGCATCCCTCCACTGCTGGTAATTTTCTCAAACTTGCACTTCTAACTCTTATCCTCTCTGGTCTGATAATACTCGTATTTTGTATCATCTTAAGTATGATTTCTTTTCTATATCTATAGGTCAATTCTAAAGATTCAATGTTGTTATAATACTTAGATGATTTTGATTGTATGAATATGGGTCATGCAGAGCCAGTGATCACATCCATGTTAGTTTTAATTCTATTTTGTTTGCTTTACTGCATTATTTCCAAGAAATATATCCCTAACTTCATCCAAACTTTTCCTGCAAGTATGTTTCCCAATCAGCTTCCCTAGAGAGTCCTGAATCTCTCTGGGATTCTTCATTAAAAGTGATCCCCTTCAAAAAAAAAAAAAAAAAAAAAAAGTGATTCCCTTCTTGTTGCCATTGCCCTCTGTGTGTGAGACAAACTTATCTGTGCAATTTAACCTTTTGTTTCCAATTTTGCATCATGTCCATAACTATTCTTTCATCTGCATTTTACCATTTGGAGATTCATTGAAATATCTGAAATGTGTAATTTGCTAATGGTTTTCCTATTTATGTTGAGACTGTACATACATATGTGTCCATACATTTGTAACTGTATAGTGTGGTCTCAGGAAGGAGAATAAATAAGTTTATATTGCCAAGTTACCATTTCTTCTAGTGAATTTATAAACACAATTTCCAAATAATAATAACTACAAAGGACCATGTTACCTAAGAATAAGATGCTGAAGTACAGAACTCAAAATAATAATTCTTATTTTAAAGTGCTAAGAAATTCAGTACAGAAAGCAATAAAAGTGCAATAAAAATTAAGATGCACTTTGAAAATATGGGTAAATGAAAACAATTTCCTATTTTTTCATAGAAAATCAAAACTTGAAACTGATTCTAGAGTCCATGTCTATTGTCTCATTTTTACACAATTGGAAGAAAACACAAGTACTAAGAAAAATAAAATGATAAAACAAACTGATTCAGTAAAAGAGATCCTTGGTACACATTTCCATTGGTGATTTGAAGTGAGTCTAGAATTTCTGAGTTCTCAACTACATGGCTAAGTTCATTTAGTTGGGGAAATTACAGGAGTCTATTCAGAAAATATTAAGGAAGTAAAGCAGCTGCTCTTGACACCCCATTCATATTCCCTTTTCTTTACCACTGCAGTATACCTGCCTCCCTTCTAGTACTTGCACATCTTTCTCCGATTGCTAAAGCTCTTTTGTTCACCCATATTTTGGTCTAGAAGTGCTGGAAGTGATGGGAATTGATATATAAATTCCTCAGCTCCTGATAAGAGACTGCATGTTTGTGTCCTTCCAAAATTCATATGTTGAAGGCCAAAACTCCAATGTGACATATTTGGAGACAAGAACCTGTGGAGAGGTGTTAGAGGTTAAATAAAGTCATAGGTGTGGAGATCTAATCCAATACGATGGTGTTATAATGAAAAGAGGAAGAGCTCCGAGATCTCTCTCAGTTTGTGCTCAAAGGAAAGACCATATGGGGACACTGGAGCCACCTTCAAGCTAGGAAGAAAGCTCTCACCAGAAACAAGATCCTGCCTGAACCTTGATATTGGCCTTTCCAGTCTCCAGAGCTGATTCAATGTCATATCTTGGTATTTACTTGCTGAGAAGTAAATTTCTAATGTTTAAACCACCAACCTTTGTATTTGTATTATCAGTCTGAAACAGTCCCTTGGGTAGGATAACTCTGAATTGTGTTCCTTAGGTGTCAGTTCTTGTTATCCACACTGAGAGTGACCTTCAGTCATGTGCCTACAAAGGACTTGAAAATATATCCTTTGTTGGCTGAAGTCTCTTCTCTATCTTACTTCCCAGCTCCTATCAATGTTTTCTTCAATTTCCATTTTCACTCTGTCCTTTATCTAAGTTTCCACTTTTGGAGTAACCCAAACTTGGACAAGAAACATACTCTTGGCCCAGGTCTTTTGAACTTAATATTTGTTGCGTATGAATGGAGAACTGGGGGCTGTGCATGGACAGAAGAGGGAGGGAGAAGCACTTGATTATAGCTTACTTTTTCTAACGCCTTATTTCCAAAGGATTCATAAGTAAATAACATTTTTTCATATACTTAACCAAGTACTCTTCAAAATGCAATTTTTAATAAAGATTTTATTAATTTCTCAGAGAGGAGAGAGAGACTACAAGCAGGGGGAGGGGCAGAGGGAGAGGAAGAAACAGACTCCTTGCTGAGGGGGGAGCCCAAGGTAGGGCTCAATCCCAGACCCCAAGATTATGACCTGAGCGAAAAGTAGCCCCTTAACCGACTGAGCCACCCAGGTGCCCTCAAAATGCAATCCTTAAGGAGTAAATGATCTTTCTCCCCCTCCCCCTCCTCCCTCTTCTCCTCCTTCTCCTCCATCTTCAGTGTTTTGGAAAGAAAAGTTCAACAAGAAGTTCAACACAGTTATTTGACAGGAAGAATGGAAAATAACCATATTTAATTAGAAAATACACCATCTAATTAAACAATGGGGCTGCTACATTTGTTATGTGATATTCACAGAAAAAGACAGTTTTGGAGGTAAATAAAATATAATTTTATTAATGCCAGAAGTATTGTGATGCTGGAGCTTTTAAAAAAGATAGATCTTTGATTGACTTTATGTCAATGAACTACCTGGATAAATTCTGTTAAAAAATAAGTCACTGAGTGGAACCACTAATTGTCCTCTCAGTGTAGCAACCAATTTATCCCAATATTGATAAGAAAAGGCCCAAGTATATGATGCAGCCAATACATTGTGACTACCTTTCTAACCAAAATCGAGGCCTTATTTCTTGTCTTCTTAACATATCTGTATCTCTATATCTTTTTAGTCTTTCTAAGAAAAGCATCTTTTTTTTTCCTTACTCTCCTTTGCCTTTTCCATTATCCTTTCTTTCCCATTGTATACTTCAGAATCAGTGTTGGACTATTCGTGTTTGGGGGTTAAATGGAAACTTTACTCTGTGGGATTCCAAGTGCTTTTTTTCCTTTGTTTTCCATTAAAATCATCCAAGTTCTTTATAATTACATTGTTAGAGGGTTTTATTTGATAAAATGCCACTATTCAAAAGCAGCAAATAGAAGGTAGGCTGCTTTGCTGGTTATTGACAGCAAGAGCCTGTTGTCTGTGTTCAAGATTGGGTAATAAACTATTGTTACAGAGTTTATTAATTCCACTAAAGCCTTTAATATAAGCTCATATTAATTGTATCTTTAAGCTTCATTCCTCAGCTTAGCAATGCTGAAATTTCCTAATTGGAATCTGGACTGTAATTATAACTTACTTAGCTGGAATTTACAAGGTATGCTGCCTCTTGTAATTCTTAAAGTTGAATCCCAAGTCAAAACTTTTGAAAGAGAGGCATGAAAGGGCCTGACCTATATTTATAAAATGTTGTCATTTTATGCACAATATTCTCTCTTAAAGTATGGTCATTTACACCCCTGCAATACTGTCTGTGTGGGTAAATGTTCCTTTTCAATTTTTTGAAGAAAAAAAGTCTTACAAATTAGGTAAATAAAGTTGAGAGGATCCTTAAAAATGTTGAAAATAGGGGCATCTGCATAGCTCAGACATTAAGTATCTGCCTTCGGCTCAGGTCATGATCCCAGGATCTTGGGATCCTGCCCCACATTGGGCTCCCTGCTTCACAGGAAGTTGTTCCTCTTCCACTCCCCCTGCTTTTGTTCCCTCTCTCTCTGTGTCTCTCTCTGTCAAATAATAAAGAAAGAAAATTTTTTTTAAAAATGCTAAAAACATAAAATCCTCTCACGGAGAGTTATTTTAACTTATATTGTGCTTCTTCACAACCATCTTACATGTTGAAGCTTTTCAGATGAGCAAAATACTAGCAGGGACTCAGACTCAAATCCTTGGACTCAAGCTGAGACTTTTGCTTCATCATTAGCTTCTCAAGGAGTTGAAGTCAATAAGACACACTGTTTCTAGAAAGTACAATTAACACTGCGAGAATGGCCTCAGACACATCGTGATACTAAAAGTTCAGGGTCACAGATTTGACCCCTATACAAGTGGCTGCTGGCTTCTCCAAATTCTATAACCTAAAACATAAGCTGGTTAAGACGGTGATATTTTTGTGGCAAGAAGCCAGAACAAAAATTCAAAGTGCAAGGATTTCTAATAGTACATTAAAAAATACTGCCTTTATCAAAGGAAGACAGTAAATTCAATTAATCTGATTATTTAAATGATACTTATGTAATCTCCTAATGTGCAAAATGACACATGCATGTAGAAGACACCATAGATAAACTTGGAACTAGACATTCAGAGACAAATAGAAAATTAAAAAAGGATTGGGATATTATTTTTTTTAAATATTTTTATTTATTTATTTATCAGAGAGAGAGAGCACAAGCACAGGCAGACAGAGAGGCAGGCAGAGGCAGAGGGAGAAGCAGGCTCCCCGCCGAGCAAGGAGCCCGACGTGGGACTCAATCCCAGGACGCTAGGATCATGACCCGAGCTGAAGGCAGCCACTTAACCAACTGAGCCACCCAGGCGTCCCTTGGGATATTATTTTATATGTTCCACTTTTTCTGGTTATTTCTCATTTAGAATTATGGAGTGGGGGGGGGAGAAGCAAACACAAGATGCTGGATTTAAAATGTATTGACAATCCAAGTTTAATATACTTAACTGTTATTGTTGCCATTGTTAATAATGACTATAATTTACTAGGTATAACTACAGACCAAACATTAAAGAAAGCACATTTATCATTTGTTGAACAAGTAAAGAAACTAAGGTTCAGAGAAACTAGGTAATTATCTATGTGTATACTTTACTAGATAAAGGTGTATCTGGGTGTGAAGGCAGCCTTTTTGAATTATAAATAATTTTAAATAGGATTTTCAGAGAGAGATAATAAAATTGCTATACCATAGATTATAAGAATCAAATAAAAACAATGTGTCTGAATAAGCTGTGCAAATAAGAAAGCATGAAACAACACTACTATTATCCTACATTAACAAGACTAAGCATGCAATCTAATAGATAAAGCTTGCTCATGAATACCGGGTAGTGAAGTGTGAAGAGCAAGTGGGAAGGAACAAGAGAATGTACATTATTATGAGGAGATACAGGTCTTATCTAACTAGGGCAAAGGAAGATTTTTCAAGGCATTACTATTTAAGCCAAATATGGGTATTTGAAAATGAAAGTAAGGAAAGGCAGTGCCAATTCAAGGGAAATATTGAAGGAAATTTTCCATTTAATATATTTAGTGCTATATTTAGTGTTCTGGGAGACATATAGAAATTTCAGATATAGCTCCTGATTTCAGTATCAAGGCTTGCTCTCTCAAAAGCAGACTTGTATTCATGAAATAATTGGACAATAGTGCATATGCATGCCAGTTGGTTGCCATGACGGATACTCTAACTAAAGTTCTGAAATTTACTTTCTATTGGAATCTGAGGGTACAGTTTAATGTCTTCTCCAGCAGAATCAGGCTATATCATTTTACAAATCATGCAAAGTTCTAAGGCTAGACATTTTCTTTTCCTTCAGCTGGTCCTTATTTTTAACTATGTGAATAATTTCATGTCATGGTTGTTTCAGAAATGGAAATAGAGTAGTTGAAATCTACAAAGAGATACCCATGCTAAGTCAAAAACCATTAAAAAGGGACGCCTGGGTGGCTCAGTTGGTTAAGCAGCTGCCTTTGGCTCAGGTCATGATCCCAGCATCCTGGGATGGAGTCCCACATCGGGCTCCTTGCTCAGCAGGGAGACTGCTTCTCCCTCTGCCTCTGCCTACCACTCTGTCTGCCTGTGCTCGCGCTCTCTCTCTCTCTAACAAATAAATAAATAAAATCTTTAAGAAAAAAAAAAGACAAAAAAAAAAACACATTAAAAAATATCTGAGCCAAAAGTTCTGGAAGAAAATATTCCTAGTGAGAATGAAGGGAAGTAAAAGTCTCCAGTTTTATTTTCCAGAATATCTCCTTCACTTTGGGGTTCTCAAACTTTGATTCTTGCTGTTTGTCTATACTCTATCAAAATGTGGGCTCCTCACTATACGTTCCCATACTTCTCTTTAATTTCATTTCATAGTACTTTGTAAATATTCATTAATCTTTTACTTTGCATGAGACACCATTTTTGTTACATTATAAAATTTATCTCATTGAATCCTCACAAAACACTGTAAGATATTGTGTACTTTAATATATTATTATAATTTCCATTTTCATCTGAGGAAAATTTAGATTGGAACAAATTAAGCAACCTGCTCTAAATTACACAGGAAATAAGTCGTCCTGCTAGGATTCAAATCAAGATATCCTCTTGCTTGCTATTTCACACTCATTTATTCATGTTCATACGTGCTTAATTCCCATCCCTCAGGCTGTCACTCCCTCAAGGTAGCATCTTTATTTAATTTACTGTTGTATTTCCAAGGTCTATCCTGGTGTTTTGTACATAGTAGACAAATTAAAAATAAAGATCTGTGTTGCAGCAAGATTAAAAACAGAATAATGGCATAATGAGAAAACTAACTTAAAGTTCATAAAAATGAATAAGACATTTTGAAAGATTTCCACTTCTGGCCAAGGTGGATCAAAAGGGGCCAGATAGAAATCATGACTGAAACAATTCAGGCACTAGATAAAATATATTTTTAAAAATGCTTCTAAAGATATTTGAACATCAGGCAATGTAGGATAGCCATCCTTAATATGAGAAACAAAAGAGGTTAAGCCCTATAGTCATTCTAGCTTAATGTCTGAATGTTTCCAGGCAACAATGCAAGAAAGAGGAACCCAGGTGGAGCCAGGTAGTCTCCATGCATTGAGAAAATAGAACTTAGAATCCAGAAAGATCAAGAACTAGAGTTCACAGTGCAGAGACAGGGAGAAAAGAGAACTACACAGAGTTAAAACTCTGGATATAGAAAAGGGTCCCTCCTGAGGGTCAGTTGTGTACTGAGTACTGATTAAATGGTATTTAATTGAGGAAGCTATCCAAGGACATTGAAAGAACCACCTGAAAGGGTTAAGAGAAACGATCTCTAAAATTCACGCAGGGCACAGAATGTTTCTGTTCCTATTCCTATCAATCAGAGTAGAAAACCTCATAATCCATAGGCCATTGAAGAGAGGATTCAGTGGTTTTTTCCTCAGTAGTTGTGAAAAACAAGCTCTATGTTAAACATGCTGTGGTCTTATTTGTCAAATTTTAAGAGTAAGAATGAAAAGGATCAAATAGTTTCCAAGTAACTTAACTGCATCCTCAAAAAAAAAAAAAAAAAATCAAGGACATTTGCAGAAACAAAATATTTTATTTTTTTTTAAGATTTTATTTATTTATTTGACAGAGAGAGAGATCACAAGTAGGCAGAGAGCCAGGCAGAGGCAGAGGGGGAAGCAGGCTCCCTGCTGAGCAGAGAGCCCAATGGGGGGCTTGGTCCCAGGACCCTGAGATTATGACCTGAGCCAAAGGCAGAGGCTTAACCCACTGAGCCACCCAGGCACCACTAGAAACAAAATATTTTAAAGGCACTCCTCAAAAAGGTAAAATTAATAATCTCTGGAACTCAACCAAACATTCCCAGGCCTGAAAAGAAATTACAATTTATAATAAGGGGAAAAATAAAATGAAACAGATCTAGAAATGACACAAATGATGAAATTAGTCAACAAAGGCATAAAAACAGTTATTACAGCTGCATTCCATATACAAAATAATCTAGAGAAAAAAATAAGCATACTTACCAAAAAAAAAGATATAAAAACACATAAATCAAATTTGTAAGAATAGAAACTACAGTGTCTGAGAAAAAAAATATGTGGAATTTGACAAATGGCAAATAGATACTACAGGAGAATATATTAGTGAATTGAAGACACAGCAGGATTATAAACCCACAGATGCAAGATGCTCCATAAACCTGAATCATAAGAAATATGAAACAATAACAACAAAAACCAAAATGATACAAAAGAAGAAAAAAAATACACCAATGCATTTCATAACTAACTTACTTAAAAACTAGTGATAAAGTCATTTTAAAAATGGTTAAATTAGGAGAAACCACATTGCACATACAGGAAGAAAGATGAGAATAACAGCAAAGATAATGCTAGAAACAAGTGAAGCCAAAGACAGTGGAGCAACATCTTTAAAAGCTGAAAGAGTGCCTGGGTGCCTCAGTTGGTTAAGCATCTGCCTTCCGCTCAGGTCATGATCTCAGGGTCCTCAGATCCAGTCCCATAATGGACTCCCCGCTCAGCTGGGCGTCTGCTTCTCCCTCTCCCTCTGCCTTTCCCTCCTGCTCATGCTCTCTTTCTCTCAAATAAATAGATAAAATCTAACAAGAACAAGAATGAGAACACCAATAATAATAAAGAAATGAAAGAAAAATATTGTAACCATAAAATTCTTTACATATCAAAAATATTTATAAAAAATGAAGGTGAAGGGAAGGCTGATTTTAGACATAGAAAGCTAAAGGAATATGTCAACAGAAAACAAGCACAGCAAAAACGTAAGGGAAGTGCTTCATATCAGATGGGAATCTGCATCTACAAGCAGAATGACAATCACCCAAAATGGTAACTACTCAGAAAAATATGTTTTTAGTTAAAATCTCTTTAAAAAATAATTGGCAAAAATAATTGAAAAAATAGCACAAATCCTCAACAGAAAAAAGGAAGTATACTGTTGGAAAGTTCTTATACTATATAAGAATGGAGATCATATAAATCATACAAAAAGAATGATGGAGGTACAAATCAGGAATCAATGAAAGACATCATTACTGACTGAAATAAATTTTAAAAATTTTAAGAAAAATAATGTCCACTTTTTTTTTTAAAGATTTTATTTATTTATTTGACAGACAGAGATCACAAGTAGGCAGAGAGGCAGGCAGAGGCAGAGGGAGAAGCAGGCTCCCTGCTGAGCAAGGAGCCCGATGTGGGACTCGATCCCAGGACGCTGGGATCATGACCTGAGCCGAAGGCAGCCACTTAACCAACTGAGCCACCCAGGTGCCCCAATAATGTCCACTTTTAACAAATTGGGCAATTTTGACAAGATAGACAAACTCCTACAAGAGCAAAAATTAGCAAAACTGACTCAAGAAGAAATGGAAAGTCTGAATACACCTATAACAGATAAAAAAAAAATTAATTAAAAATCTTCCCACAAAGAAAATCTGAAGCTTACATGGCTTCAAAGTGAATCAATCAAATATTAAATAAAAAGTAATAGCAAAGGGTACCTGGGTGGCTCAGTGGGTTAAAGCCTCTGCCTTCGGCTCAGGTCATGGTCCCAGGGTCCTGGAATCGAGCCCCGCATTGCATGGGGCTCTCTGCTCAGCAAGGAGCCTGCTTCCTCCTCTCTCTCTGCCTGTCTCTCTGCCTACTTGTGATCTCTGTCAGTCAAATAAATAAATAAAATCTTTAAAAAAAAGTAATAACAAGCTTTGACAAATTGTTTCAGAAAACTGAGAAAGCACAATTTCCAACTCATTTTCTAAGCCAGTATTACTCTGATATCAAAACTAGATAACAACCTCATTAATAAAGAAAAATGCAGATAAATAACATTTGTGCACATAGATGCATAAATCATTAGCATAATCCTAGCAAAACAAAAATGTATTATATAAGAAAACCATACCATTTGTATTTGCATCAAAAAGAATAAAAAAAAAAAACTAGAAATAAATTTAACCAAGGAGGTGGAAGACCTGTATTCTGAAAACTATAAGACATTGATGAAAGAAATTGAAAATGATACAAAAAATGGAAAGGTATATATGTTCATGGATAGGAAGAATTAATATTATTAAAATCTCCATACTACCTGAAGCAATCTTCTGATTCAATAAAATCCCTACCAAATATCTGAAGACAAGGAAAGGGTGATTAAAGTGCTGGAGAGTGTGTAGAAAGTTTCCCTACTTATTGAAAGACAGGTTTGTAGTAGGCAGATGATCCAGTTACCTATTACTGTAAAACAAACCACCCCCAAACAAAATTATTTTATCATACTTATAGATTCTGTGTATAAGGAATTATGGTTGGACTCCAAAAACATGGCTTATCTTTATGTTCCACAAGGTTTAGAGCCTCAGCTGAGAAGATCTGGAATGCTGGGTGCTGGAATCATCTGGAGACTTCTTTACTTACATGTAACATGCTTGTACAGCGATAGCTCAAATGGCTTCCTCCTTGCATATAATCTTAGAGCCTCTCCATGTGGCCGGCCTCTCTGTATCACCTGTTCAGGGATGGTGGCCTCAGTGTAGTAGGGTTTCTAACACCGCAAGCTCAGGTTTCCAAGGGGGAATGTGTCAGTGAACAAGATGGAAGCTTCATAGCTTCTTTAAATCTACGCTTACTTAGCAGCACGTCCACCTAATTAGTCAAGACAGTCACAAACCCATCCAGATTTAAGGGGAGGGAGCATAAATACCTACCTAAAACCACAACAATAGATAAATTTTAGAGAAACATGCATGGGGTCAGGGAGTAGATGAGGATAAGAAAAAAAAAAGAACTAGTGATTTGATATGAGGAGGAAAGTTCTGGAAAAGCCACTATGAGAAATCAATCAGCAAAGAGTGCAGATTTTGAGATTATTCTGGGGCTGAGAAAAATAGTGAGATGAGAAAGAAGTTTAAAATTCAATTTATTAATCAAGCTCATGGAGAAAATACCATTAGCAAAGTAAAAATGTAAACGAATCGGAGGAAATACCTAACAATGGATTACCATTTATTTCAATACTGAAAGATCTTACAAGTTAATAAGACCAATGGCCCAAGGTAGAACATAGTGTTCTAATAATGAACTAACATGAGATGTAAGCCTGCAGCATTATGTGAAAATTAGGGATAACTTCTTATATGATTATTAGGTTAGATTAACAAGCAAGAGTTCAAAAAAGAAACTCTTTTTCAGGTTTAAGAATTTTTCAAAGTATTTTTTAAACGATGACTATGAAGCACAAGAGAAATTTGACATCTTTTCATCATGTTTGCTGAAGGCATCAGGAATATATTTGAGTTTCAAACACGTCTTGAGTATAGCATGTGCTTTGTTATAGAAGATTTTGTGTGGAAAGTTGGAGGATATTTCTACTATGAACAGAATGAGAGAAGAATTTCATAACTTTATACAAAAATATGTTTCAAATAATTTTAATTTATTACACTCACAGGACACATGGATATGCACACTGGTAATTGCTGTGTTTGTAAGTTCATAAACTCAGGTTTCCCTTTGAATAGCAGAATACAGAGAAACCATCCGTTCCCAAATGCTGCTCTCTCTTTATCCCAACAGGTGGGCTTCAGGCTTTTCTATACGCGTAGTTATTGCAGACAAATCTTTCTCCCTTTCTCTAAGCCATTCGCTCCTCCCTTGAGCTCCAGTTCTTTATGATGAGATGACTCATTAAGCTTTCTTCCCTGCAGGGAGCTGACACCCAATTAATGAGCTGACACTGTTCTGTGTCCGCTCTCACTAGTGCAATAAGGCTCTGTTTACAAACACAGGCTGTTGTGCCTGTTAGGGAAGGCAGGTTAAAATCCTCCTGCTGGGCCAGTTTGTTCAAAATCATAAGGCTTCTTTAAACAATGTCTTTGTGCCTTAAACATCAGACATACTGCTTTCAGCAGGATGCAAGTCACCCTAATGGCAACATCCTGTTTGGTGGGAAAGGGACCAATGGACCTAGCTTTTTTTATTATAAATAATATAAATGGTAATATTTTATTGCAAAACTGTTCTCAATGTTATATAATGGTAGACAATTGTGTACTTTTAAGATAAAATTTCAGGTTTGAAGACTTTTTTTTTTCCCCCCAACTACAAGTATGGTTAAATCTAAACTCCATCTGTGTTTTCCTCCCTCTATTTAAAATTCCATCTGCCCTTTCCATTTGGCAAACTACTGTCTTACCTCAGGCCCCACATAAAATATCATCTCTGTGAAACCTTTCTTGAATTCCTCAGGAAGGGGTAACTCTTTAAAGAGTTTCTACAAGAATTTTTAAATTGTCCTATAACGGTATATCACAACTACCTTCCTTTTAATACTTCTTTGCTAAAGAAATGGCCAAGATATAGTGTAGTGCATGAAACATAATACATGCTTGTTTAGACTTCCAGTACTATAAATATGGGTTTCCTACTATTGTGCTCTATACCTATTGGTACCACTGTTACTTCATCTTACACCTAAGGAACTCATTGCTTACTAAAATCATTTATTTTCCTATTTAGTCTGTATTCCATGTCTTTCCCACATGACTAGTTAGTTATCTAGATCAACCATATCAGCACCTATGTAAAACTAGTGAGCAGGTATAGTGCCAGCCAAGAGCCTTCCCTTCCAGCTAAGTTTGGTATAGAGAACATAACAGACTTCAACAAGTTCTGGGCTGTGAATGACAATTGGAAATGACCTCCAGCTATACATGTCACAATGGTCATGTCTCAATCTCTGAGGGAGAGAAAGAGAGAGAGAGAGAAAATGCAGAAGTGAGTGTCCAAAATTACTAGATGTAAATAAAGCACAGGCCATGTTGAGCATCAGGATGATGTGAAAATATTAGATGGTTTTAAACAAAGATGGGTAATGAGATGAAATTTGCATTCCTAAAATATTATTTTTGTAACATTGTGGAGTTTGGATTGGAAGAAGGTCTCAATGGATATGGGAAGACCCAGTTTGGAATCTACTAGCAGATGAAGATTATGGTAGTTTGGGCAAATTTAGTGGTGGTGGTCAGTGGTACGGTTGTGACAGAGCTGAAAAGATGTGATAGGTTTGAGATTTAAGTACCAATTGTTGGTGAGAGATGTTACATGAGAAATAAAGTGGGGAAGTGAAAATTTAAGAGATATGTCCTGGGATTCATAGTTAGTGAGTGGTAGAGGCAGACTTTGACCAGAGAAATCTATTCTAGAATTTGGGCACTTTATACTATCTCTCAGCCACTACTCCATGCTAGATAAATACTGAAAAATCTAAAAGCCAGCATATACTTCCTCAAACTGAGAACAGATATATACCTCCCTAAAGGAAGTGTTCCACCCCTGAGAGATTCATCAAATAGTCTTTTGGTCAAGTCAAATTCTAGACTTTGTTTCACTTAAGAAAATCTTAGGCTGGAAGACAAATGAGAATGAGAGAGTTTTTATGATCTTAGATGTCTCTTTTTTATTTAGAAAGTGTGTTGGAAGTAAATGGGGAGGAGGAGGAAGAGAAATCTGGAAGTTCTAGGTCTTAACTTAAAAAAATCTGTAGCCATGGGATGCCTGGGTGGCTCAGTTGGTTAAGCAGCTGCCTTCGGCTCAGGTCATGATCCCAGCCTCCTGGGATCGAGTCCCATATCGGGCTCCTTGCTTGGCAGGGAGCCTGCTTCTCCCTCTGCCTTTGCCTGCCACTCTGTCTGCCTGTGCTCGCTCTCTCTCTCTCTCTCTCTAACAAATAAATAAGTAAAATCTTAAAAAAAAACTATTAAAAAAAAAAAATCTGTAGCCATGTGGTTTGTAAGTGGCCAAGTCTTAAGTCTTAGCTGGCTGTGAAGTATGGCTACCGTATTGCTGCCACACTTTATCTTCAGTCTTATTTGAATATCTTGTTAACTTGAAAAGCACTCTGGACAAGACTATCGTGAATTGTGGGTTTAGGCACTAATTTGGTATGATAATCTGAGTCACTTGAATTTCTAATGTTCTTTCCACCGCTGACTTTCTATAATTCATTAATTGTATTCTTCAGGTTTCAAAATTTAGACAATTTATTGCTAATTTGTGCTTTTTCAAGTATATTTATTTAATTCTTTGAGAGAGAGAGCAAGGAGGGCCAGAGGGAAAGAATCTCAAGCAGACTCTCCATTAAGCACAGAGCCCAAAAGGGGCCTCCATTTCATGACTCTGAGATTATGACCTGAGCAGAAATCAAAAGTTGGACACTTAACTGTCTGAAAGACCCAGGCACCCTCAGATTTGTGCTTTTTAATTTGATTCTGCAAGAATCCATTATGGCCATATTGTGTAGTTATTTGTGTATAATGTACATATGTATATACAAGTATTTATTTTTCATATATTCCTTCTGCAAAAATATTTATTGAGACTTCAGACACAGTATTAATTAGTGAAATGTAAAAATATATTAATCATAATTGCATGCATTATAAAATTATAAATACATGGCACTCTACATATTTTATCATATCATCCTTGCAAGAATCTGTAAGATTATTAACATTGTTATTTTACGTCGAAAGAGACTGAGATGAAAAGTTAAGCAACTTGACCAAGGTCCTATAGTTATTTAGAGACAGAGTCAGAATTTGAATACATTTTTTTCCACATTCAAAGTTCATGTTCTTAATAATTATAAAATATTTTCTATCCTACATGATTGAAGCTGCTTAAGGATACATTTGGAGGCACTTAGAGCTAGCATCAAGCAATGCTTTAAATATACTAACAAGAGTTCAGAGAAAATGGAATGACTGCTTTCTTGCCAAAAGGAAAACTATGAATCTGGGTTTCGAAGAATGAGTAGGTTTCCAGACAGGAAACCAAAAGCAAAACCAAAACCAAAACAAAGCAAAACACTGCACATGCAATAATAAAGAGGAAAGTGTGGTTTTGCTTAGGCAGTGTGGAGTTTGGATGGATCATCTCCAAGCCTGTGAATGATGGCAATACAAGTCAAGGCTTGAAAAGGAAGTGAGAGCTAGATCATGAGGATTCATGTACATATTACAAAGTAATCCGGGTTTCACTTTTCCTGAGCATAACTATCAAAGCTATTTAAATGGAAACTTTAATAAACCTTAAAACTGCTTTCTCTGATTCTTTTTTGCTTACAATGTTTCCACCACATCACATCACACCAACCAGCTTACTTGAATTTGTCAGGCATTGGTATCTTCTTAAGATGTGATTCCTACTTTTTAATTAGTCTATAACGTAGTTGAAAAGTGACATTACACATACACACACACACACACACACACACACACACACATATATATATAATACTTAAAAGAAAACTGTGTATATATATATATACACACACACACACATATGTACATGTATGATGCTTAAAATGGAACTGCACAGTATATATAATTTTCCAAATTATAACAAAAAGTGACACATAACATTAATAAGTGAGGGGTGCCTAGGTGGCTCAGTGGGTTAAAGCCTCTGCCTTCAACTCAGGTCATGATCTCAGGGTCCTGGGATCGAACCCCACATTGGGCTCCCTGCTCAGTGGGGAACCTGCTTCCCCTGCTCTCTCTGCCTGCCTCTCTGCCTACTTGTGATTTCTCTCTGTCAAATAAATAAATAAAATCTTAAAAAAAATTAATAAGTGAAATATGGTCCTGTATGCTAGGACCCTACAAATGGTACAGAAAACATATGAGCTACATTAATTCAGATGCAGGAGCAAGTTCTTTGAACAAAATAGGTCATGGAAATATACAAAGTGGTGAAGAGCGTGGTTACTAGAATCAGATCTAAAATCTAACCCCAGTAACTTCAAAATTTGTGTCATGTTAAAGAAATTT
>ML103758.1:20396-59611 GCA_003697995.1 Taxidea taxus jeffersonii | reverse complement strand
ATCAGACAAATCCAAATTAAGGGACAATCTATAAAACATATAATCAGTAATTCTCAAAACTGTCAGTCAGGAAAAACAAGAAAGATCGAGAAACTCTCATAGACCGGAGGAGAGTAAGGAAACAGAACAATTAAATGTAATCTGATATTCTGGGTGTTACTCTAGAACAGAAAAAGGACATTAGTAGAAAAAAAACAAGTGAAATCAGAATAAAATTTGGAGTTTATTTAATAGTAATGTAACAGGTTGGTTTCTTAACCATGACAGATGTACCATGGCAACGTAAAATCTTAGGGGAAACTGGGGGAGGGGTTTATGGGAACCCTCTGTGCTATCTTTGCAACTTTTCTCTAAACCTAAAACTGTTCTAGAACAAACTGTTTCTTAACCCCACCCTCCCTCCAAAAAAAGGTGGCCAAATATTTATTTCCTTCAGGGTCTCTGCTCAGTTAAAGATTCAGCATGGTCTGTTCCTTATTCAAGCATTTGGGTTTTCAATAAACACTATGGGAGGGTTGAGTACAGTACTGAGTGCTCCCATTACTTGCCATTTATCAGTGTCCTTCCATTTATGCCCTTTGAGCCACTTTCCAATTCCTGTGAGTGCTTTTATCCAAGTTTTATTAAAATAATTCATAAAATAACTTTGAAACATCTATCATATGCTTAGGTACAAAATACCTTTCTCCTTCATAAATATATTTTATAATTTTAACAGAAAGAACTATATCATTGTTCTTAAGTAGCTTGAGGCCATATAATCCTAGTATTTGTTATTCATGATCCCATTGTCTTCTAGACTTTGACACTTGATTTATTAATTTGAAAAAAATGGAAAGTGGAATCCATAATCCCTCATTTATCAGTTCTTGGAGAACGATAAAAATGCAAAGCAGGGACGCCTGGGTGGCTCAGTTGGTTGGGCGGCTGCCTTCAGCTCAGGTCATGATCCCAGCATCCTGGGATGAGTCCCACATTGGGCTCCTTGCTCGGCAGGGAGCCTGCTCCTCCCTCTGCCTCTGCCTGCCTCTCTGTCTGCCTGTGTTCGCGCGCTCTCTCTCTCTCTAACTAATAAATAAATAAAATCTTAAAAAAAAAAATGCAAAGCAACCATAAGTTTGAGGTCTGATGGAAAGACTAATAATAAATCTATACTACATTTGCTAATTTGCCAAGATTTGGAGTGGATTTTTTTAGTTAAATGGAAATTATAAAAACAATTTTTAAATCCCATTAGTATCCTCAAATGCATTTCCTCTGTACTTTGTGGCTAGAATGCATTCAGGTTTTCCACGGGTACCTTAAGTAGCTTTTGTCATGTCCTTTTCTAAAAGATGTGCACATTTTTTCAGTGAAGATTTTTCCTCTATTCTTACTCTCTGAAGAAAGGTGTCAATATTGCCACCATTTGGAAGTTTTGTTTGTTTTTGTTTTTGTTTTAACGTTGCTTGTTTGGGACAGAGAACACAAACAGGGAAGGGAGGGACAGAGGGAGAAGCAGACTCCCCACTGAGCTGAGCAGGGAGCCAAGGGGCTCATTCCCAGGACCCTGATATCAGGACCTGAACTGAATGAAGGCAGACACTTAACCGACTGAGCCACCCAGGCACCCTTGGAAATTTTAATTTCCCACTCTCTTTCCCGGATTAAAAATAATTCCTCTGTTTGTATTGATTTGATATACGCTACTGAAGATTGCTCTGCTCATAGAGTCTCATGGCTTTGTTTCTTTTTTTTTTCCTAAGATTTTATTTATTTATCTGACAGAGACATAATGAGAGAGGGAATACAAGCAGGGGGAGTGGGAGAGGGAGAAGCAGGCTTCCCACAGAGCAAGGAGCCAGACACCGGGCTGGATCCCAGGACACTGGGATCATGACCTGAGCCAAAGGCAGACGCCTAATGACTGAGCCACCCAGGCGCCCCTCCTGGTTTTGTTTTTATAACAAAAGGAATATAAACCAGATAGTCTAAAATAGAAGTTGCAGTCTGGTGACCCGTAGGCCAAATATCCACACAAATTTGTTTTGGTACATCCCATACAACTTAAAATTTTTTTTCACATAAAAATCTAGACTTCCATATTCTCCTAAAAGAGCAGTCTGGCAACATGGGACTCACATTTCCATCTGGCTACAATTATGTGGACCTGAAAAGGGGCTTCCTCATCCAGTTGACATGCAGGTCCTCCAGAATCCCTCAATCCAAATGGTAAGACACTCAGTTTATCCCATTCATGTCTCTCTGCAGCTAATTGAATTAATTAATTGATACAAGAGAGTATCAATTACTCTCTTGGTCTAAATGATTTTCTCTTAAGTATCATAAAGAGAAATAGAAAATAAAATAACCGTAAAGCAAAACGAACCAGCTTAAAGTCATCACTCTACACATGTTTAGAATAAGTAATAAAGAAATTAACACCATTTCATTAAAAGTGTGCTACCTTTGGAATAATACTCTTGAAGCTGCCAGCCAAAATCTGGGTTCTTAGTACTCAAGACAAGAAGTAAAGCCACTTCCTAACCAGCACCCACCTTTGCAGTTGCTACAGTATGCTATGTGATCCTAGTGACTTCAGACTACATGCTTAGACTTCCTAAATTGGAAGGGTCATTGTGACCGGAGAACATCTGTTCTCAGATGGTGTAGTGGGATCAAAGGCATTGAAGGAGGAAAGGAGAAGAGTGCCTTTTCTGCATCCTTTACCACAGTGACAGCACAGTTAGAAATGTGAGACTTTGCTGCTATGAAGATAGAGCCCACCCAGGGCAGAGCAACACCAGTACAACAGAGATGCATATTCTCATCCCGACTTCTTAGACTTACGTTGGACATTGACTCTTTTTATTTTTCAGAGAGGGAGGGGGGGTAGGAGCAGAGAGAGAAAGATCTCACAACCCTGAGATCATGACCTGAACCAGAATTAAGAGTCGGACACTTAACCAACTGAGCCACCCAGGCATCCCTGGATATTGACTTTTTAATGTCTATGCCATATTGAACAAAACTGTACATAGTTTCACATTTTCCTGAAATCTTCATCTATGGTAATGCTAGACAACAACAAAAAAGGAACTGATTATTTTTGGCCTACTAGGATGTATATCCTGCTTTTTCTCTATTTATTATAATAAATTCATTTTCTCTGAAGTATTTCTGAAATTATCCGCCGTATCTTAGAGCCCTGAATCAAGATAATGTTTTATATCCCTCTGTCTAAAGTCAACAGGAGTTGGTGCAGATATATCTGGGAAGTTGGTTTGAAGGCAGGAATCACAATTGTCCAGAAAGTAAAGAGGACCAGTATGACATGGGGAGACATAGGTGGATGTCCTAGTATCAAAGACTTGATCCAGGACACTTTCTGGGCCTGGCAGCTCAGCCTCCTGCCTGGGCCTTCTCAACTGTTCTTTTTAGGGCTTCTGTCCTCAGGAGCAGACAAAGAACAGATTCTACTGCCCTCTGGTTCAGGCCTACATAGTGCCCTGCCCCCGCCTTTTTAAAAAGATTTTATGACAAATTGAGAGAGAGAGGGAGCACAAGCAGGGGGAGGCAGAGGGAGAAAGAGAAGCAGGCTCCCTGCAGGGAAGGGGAAGCCCGATACGGGACTCCATCCCAGGACTCTGGGATCATGACCTGAGCCGAAGGCAGTGGCTTAACCAACTGAGCCACCCAGGTGCCCAGTGCCCTGCCCCTTTTAACCCTCTGAAGTGATATAGAAAAAAGAATGCCAAACTTCAGTAAGTCAAGCCCTCTGGAGAATAATGCAGACCAAGTGGAGCATTTCTAATGGATTTTTCTTTACATGCTGTATCAGGAGGGGACTGATGTGCTGTGGTCAGCTGGGGTCAGATGTAGGTGGAAAGGAAGGCCAGCTGGGCAGTGACAAAAACCTAAAAGCAATGCTAACAGAGCAATAACTGCAGCAAACTAATGACTTTGCTCTTCACCCCTCCCCATCTCCATCTATCCTGGACTAAAAGACTGAGGGCTGATAGACTGGGTGGGGCATGGAGGGAAGAGAGGTACAGGGAAGGTGATGAAGGTTTAGACACGGGTGGAATCTGGATAAAGGGGGCCCAATGCTGTCCAGTCGAAAGTGCAAAAAGAAACACACTAAATCCCAAGAATCTAAGAGCAGATAGGCTTTTCCCACTTTGTGGGAAAGTTGCAAAACTGCAGAGAGGAAATGGCCGCATAGGAGTCTGATAGGATGTGGCTGTGGAGAGACAGTTACTTCTCAAACCCAGGCATACAATGGAAACAGAGGCAGAATGGCCCTGATAGTGTGGACCACACTATGCCACCAAATGACCAGGCATATGGGGGGAAAGATGGCTCATGGACACTGGTGGGCAACACATTTCAATTCCTGGTACGACAAAAGCCCCTAAGAAACTAGATACAACCACAGGAAAGGGAGGAACTACACATTTCCATAATGTCAGTCAAATTGGGGTCTTGGTAGAAACTGAGTTATAGAATAACAGAAAATATTTTGTTTTAAGATTGATTTATTTATTTGAGAGGAAGAGAGAGTACACAAACAGTAGGAGGGGCAGAGGGAAAGAATCTCAAGCAGACTCCCCACTGAGCATGAAGCCAGACTTGGGGCTTAAATCTCACAACCCTGAGATCATGACCTGAGCTGAAACCAAGAGTGGGATGCTTAACCAACTGAGCCACACAGGCACCCTGAAAAAGTTATTTTTCACGCACACCTCAGTTGTATGCCCAGCACAAAATATAAATTGATCTGGTTTTTGCCAAAGCCTATATGTGAAGCTGAAATCATAAAACATTCCTGGCCACCCACAGCTGTGGTCAAGTTGTCTGAAATGAATAATGCATGGTGTTGTGTTGCTTATTGGAAATGAGTGATTTATTTTATGACCTAAAATTTAAACCCTTTAATATGTGATCTTGGCGGGGGGGTGTTGGTCACTGGATTTGGAAATGTAAGAAGCAAAAGTGAAGAATGAGTAAAAATACAGAAAAAGTAGAAACTGTTTCACTGAATTTTTTCTAACATGAACTTTGCTTTAGCCAAGCAAGGTAAATTAGTAAACCAATCTGTTTCTGAATACAATTTTTATTAAAATTTGGTAAAAATGGGAAACTGCATTCTATGCCCTTATTTGTATATAAAATGGGGACATATGTGCTTATCTGTACATAGGAAATGTCTGCAATGAGCATAAGAGATGGTTATTAACAGAAATTGCCTCCTGGGTGAGAAGGCTAAGGGTCTGGAGAGAGAAAGAATTCCTTACTCATGAAGGTATTACTTTAATTTTTTTTTAAGACTGTAATTATTTTATAGAGAAAGAGCATGCACGAGTGGGGAGAGGGGCAGAGGGAGAGGGAGAGAGGGAATCTCAAGCAGACTCCACACTAAGCAGAGTCTAATGTGGGACTTGATCTCACAACCCTGGGATCGTGACCCAAGCAGAAATCAAGTTGCATGCTCAACTGACTGAGCCATCAAGGTGCCCCAAATGTATTACTTTACTTTTAAAAGCAATATTAGCAATTAGCCAAAACAAAAAGCCGAAGCTATTGGTAAGTCACAGCTATTTATTAGAGAATAGGTAAAGGAAGATAGTGAGCAAGGAGAGTAGGGCAGAACAGGACACTAGAATTGGGGGCATGCAGCTCCCATAGCTGTATAGTTCCTGGTCCCAGGTTCCTAGTGGTGGTTCCTGGTCTGGGATGCCAGGGGTCAAACCTTGTAAGTCCTTATAATAAAACCTTGAGAAAGCTCAAGGGGATCTTTGCCACCCAAAGGGCCCTAACTGAAATCACCAATCCCTTGGGAAGAAAGGCTGATTTGAAAACAAAATATCTAGATCATGTACTCCCAGCTCATCTACTTTCCATTAACAATGGGAAAGATTCTAACTCACATTTTTTACCTTGTGTATTTCACCGTTTATAGCTAGGCAACAGAGTTGTCTCTTGACTGCCATATTTTGGTCATGGTTCTAACAGATGGACCGAATTCTGTATCATAGGCTAATAGGCTCTATTCTATTTTTATAGCTATGAATATAATGATGTATTTTATTTACTACTGTATTTCCATTGAAAATGGACTTTGTGATCTTGGTGATCCATTTAAACCTTTCTAAAGTTAAAAGAAAGTAGAATGAATATGGTAACTAAATGGGAATGACCTGCTGAAATAACAAATATTTTCTTTCAGTGTGATTGTCAGAAGAGGCTGCTTTCTTGAAGAAAAAAAACAAAACAAACAAACAAAAACAACTAACTAATCAACCAAGGTCAGTAATACATTACAGCATTCAGGACCTTTGCACCTGCTGTTCCCTTTACCTTGAAGATTCTTCCCTCAAACGCAGCATGGTGAGTTCCCTCACCTTCCTTCTGGTCTCTGCTCAGTTGTCTTCTTTATAGCGAGGTCTTCACTGGTTACCCTATTTAAGAGATCTTCTCCTGCTCCCAGTCCCATGCCTTCCCAGCCCTCTTTAGCCCCACTCTCTATTTTTACCTTAGCTTTTTATTTATTTTATTTATCTGAGAGAGAGAGAGCACAAGTATGGTGGAGAGGCAGAGGGAAAGGGAGAAGCAGACTCCTCGCTGAACAGGGAGCCCAATGTGGGGCTCAATTCTGGGACCCTGGGATCATGACCTGAACCGAAGGCAGAAGCTTAACCAACCGAGCCACCCAGGCACCCTTTTCCTTAGCTTTTGACACTATTAGATATTCTTTGTTTTTTGTATTTTTCCCCAGTCCCCAACTGAAATGCAAGCTCTGAGAGCAAGGAATTTGCCATTTTACTCATGAAAGCACAAAACGTATCTCTAGTCTCCAGTAGTGTCTAACACAGACTAAGTGCTCAACAAAAATCTGTAGAAAGACTGAATGAAATCACAATGACTGGATATTGAAAAGAGGACACACAAATGGGTTGTACAAAATTGCTAGAAAATCTCCATATACGCTCCCTGCTATGCATGACATAAATCCTTGTGCTATATAGATGATACAAAGGAAAATCAAGTGGCTGTACATTAGGAGATAATGTGCTCAGTAGGCGTAGATTTTATCCTTATATACACCATGTCTACAGGTCTCACTGAGATGTTAATTCCCCAAGAACTCTGGTCTTAGACCAAATTTGAATCTTCTACATGTTGATTGGGGCACATGTTTTATTTAGCCTTTTGAAATAAAAGTGTTGATATTCGCTATAGCATGGCTGATGTGCTAAAGACTGATATAAAATTTTATATGTCTTCTCAGAGTGACCTGTTTTTTAAATACTCCACATACTTCCTGAGGTGACAAATAATTCAAAAGATTTAGGAATATTTAGGAAGAAAAATGTCTGCTAGGCAGGGTTCAGTACTTTCCACAGGAGAATCTGAATAGTAATTGCTGGGACAAACAGTGAGGGAAAGGTTTCCATTGCCTTTCAATTATCAGCTATTGTAGGGGAGGTGGGAAATGAAAGAGATCCAGAAAATTTTATTTTCCTTCAAAATTGTTATCTCTGATAACAGTCACCAAGTTGGATTTGACAAGTAGGTTAGAAGCCACTTCGTTGGCTGGTTTTAAGAGTTAGGCACTAAATAAAATGAGTGGATGGAAATGGAAAATTGGGAGTTCAGGGTGAGACAAGAGAGTTTGTGATGGGAGCAACTGGAAGGATGAGGGCATTCTAGGTATAAAGGTGGAAGTGCTGGGGCAATGGGGAGGTGGAGATCTGAGTGTGTTCAGGGCCATTTTTGCACTTCATAAACTTAGAACATGAAAGCTCTTAAGAGAAATCAAACTTATTACAAAGTAAATCCTCAAATGCACAACTTATAACTGATAGGGAACATATTAATAATAAAAGGTCAATGAGAATCTAAAGAAATTTGTATTGAATTATAACATACACAGAAAAAGCACAAGAGTAGATGCTTCTGAGCAGAACCCTATTCTCATTTGTAATGTGTATATTTCTTTAATACAAAAAACTCTGTGTTGGAGGTGCCTGGGTGGGTCTCCCTTCGGTTCAGGTCATGGTCCTGGAGCTCTGGGATCGAGCCCCGCATCAGGCTCCCTGCTTGCTTGGTGGGAAGCCTGCTACTCCCTCTCCCACTCCCCATGCTTGTGTTCCCTCTCACACTGTCTCTGTCAAATAAATAAAATCTTAAACAAACAAACAAACATTGTGTTTACATTATAATCAAAAATATTTAAAAATACTTTTTATGGGGGCACCTGGGTGGCTCAGTCAGTTAAATGTCCAACTCCTGATTTCAGCTCAGGTCACGATCTCAGGGTCAGGGTCCAGAGACCACTCCCCTCCTCCCCTTCTTGTGTGCTGCTTGCACACTTTCTCTCAAAACAAAGCAAAACAAAACAAAAACTCTTATGGAAAAGGCTTGGGAACATAATGCATTTGGAAAAATACATTCACTCTGTAAACATGTATTCAGTGTCTAGGCCAGGTGTTTTGTTAGGAAACAGAAAGAAAAAAGCCACAAACTCTACTCATTAAGAGCCTAAGGCTTACTGGTTAGACATTCAAGTTGCACATAATCCAGTGTGGTAAATGCTAGCACGCACATACTCTAAAGTTAAGAAATTGATTGGATCATGCATTACCTTTCTTCAGGGGGGTTTTATATTTTTGCTTTATACACATGTGAACAGTATTTCAGTGCAAAATCTCCCCTGAGCTCTTTTTCAATGAGGCCTGACTTTTTTACTTCTGTCATCTCTGCTTTGTCCAATTTAAACAAGAATCTTGATAAATCAGTTCATCAGAATCCCCCACCCTCCGTATCTGATCACCCTCAATATGTAATCAGGTTCCTCATCCTCCACTATACCCCAGATGATGTCTGACCATTCTGGCCTGCCTCCTGCAAGAATCCTGTTAGGTCAGTTCGGTCAGAATCTTCCCTCACCTCAGATGGGTTCTCTTAGTGATTTTCATTCTACTAACCCCAACCTGCTCCTTGGCTATAAATTCCCACTTATCCATGCTCTATTCAGAGTTGGGCCCAATGTCTCTCTCACACTATAAAATTCTGTCCCACTGGTCCCCATACCTATCACACACAATATAGTCCCCCATCCCCACCTTGATTAAAGTCTTCCTTACTATGCTTTGACAAGTAAGAGAGATAAAGTTCTTGCTCCCATGAAACTTACAGAAAAATGGGAAGGAAACTTTAAATTACTTTCACTCTCAGAATAATGAAGGATAGTTGGAAGAAAGGCAGACAGGGACAACAGGCCCTGTCCTAAGAGAAAGACACTCTTTTTTTTTTTTTTTTAAGATTTTATTTGATAGACAGAATACAAGCAGAGGAAATGGGAGAGGGAGAAGCAGGCTTCCGGCTGAGTGGGGAGCCCGATGTGGGGCTTGATCCCAGGATGCTGGGATCATGACCTGAGCTGAAGGCAGCCGCTTAACCAACTGAGCCACCCAGGTGCTCCAAAAGGAAATCATTCTTTAAAAAAGGAGTCCTGTGCTCGCTTCGGCAGCGTGTATACTAAAAAAGGAGTCCTCCACCCTTTCCCACCTGATAGGTAGATGAGAAAAACCTGAATGGATGACAGGCTTATGCAAAGTTAATCAGATTAAAACAGCCACCACAAAAACCCATAAAAACCCCTAGACTCAGAAACTGATTCCCTCCCTCTTCAGGAGCTTTGTACTATTGTTGAATAAACTTTGCTTTGCTGCCCACCACTCTTTGTCTTGTCTGCCTGTTCATTCTTTGAAGTGCCATGACCAAGAACCACAGGCACTAAAGGAAAAGAAATCTTTTACAAGAACACTTATTGCACAACATAAGAACCATGGTCTTTGGTCTGCACATATCTGCAGATGGCATTTCCCTTATCCTTATAGAGCATCCTGGAACCTAACAATTATTCCTTATCTCCCATCTTCAAAGAGCAATGGAATCCTTCATATCAACAGTAAACCACATTCACTTTTCAATGTCCATCCAATTCAGGAATCCAACTGTTTTCAGGAAAACAGGCAGTGTGGAAGCTTCATGGGGCATGATCTTTGAGAAAAGAGGCCATGCCCATTCGATAGTACCTAGCAAGAGTGAGTATTCAATAAATGTTAGTTGTTGTTACTGATGACCACCTCAGCAAAAGAGAGCAGCCATAACTTGTAGGGATTTCCAGAGCAACTTTTAGGGGCGCTGTCACAGCTAACATTTACAACTTCATTAATCCTGCCAAGAAAAGAGAAAAAAGAACTCTTAAATTTCTTGCAGGAGTTAGGTTGTGACACTTCACTCCAGGCCACCATTGAAATGATGGCTTTCTAGATAAAGTGGGTTATTCATTCATGGCCCTTCTTAGTCTGCTAGTCCATTAATCTGGCAGGTAAGAAGCATTTAAATGGCTTATCTTTGGTTTGCTGAAATAAAATTTCAGAATGCATTCTTCTTTCTAAGGAGACACAGTATTTTTGCATGTTTTTTTATTTTTTTATTTTATTTTTTTTAAAGATTTTATTTATTTATTTGATAGACAGAGATCACACAAAGTAGGCAGAGAGGCAGGCAGAGAGGGGAGGAGAGAAGCAGGCTCCCTGCCGAGCAGAGAGCCCGATGGGGGACTCGATCCCAGGACGCTGGGGTCATGACCAGAGCCAAAGGCAGCAGCTTAACCCACTGAGCCACCCAGGCGTCCCGGTTTGTTTTTTTTTTTTAAGAGGAAAAGAGGACTTCCATTGCCGAGACCAAAATTCCTCTGGACTGCTGTGTATTTTGCTAGTTTGACCTGAGCAGCTTGTTTCTTTAGTAGGGAAAATCCACTAGCCAAGTCCATAGTTAACCACAGCTCAAGTAGTCTCCATTACTTTGACCTAGAAACTGTAATTCAAAGCTAGTGTTCTTTCAATTTCAAGGTATCTTTCCCTGAATCACAGGAGAAAGCTAATGACTTTGAGCTCAAATGGCAAATGCTGATGCTGATGGCTTTATATAGTCCCCTGGTAACTCTTTAATTCCACAATATTTGAAAGTAATGCCTTCTGTCCTAAAGAAAATTTGAAAATTTCTTTTGATTAAAGCAACTTCCTTTAAAAATTAAACTACCAAAAATAAATTCGAAACTTGATTCAGCCTTATAGAATGCCCCTGAAGAACTGGATCTTATTTTCTAAAGGATGGGAAATAAAGAATAACTTCTAAGCCACTCTCATCTCTGGCACATACACATATCTTAATTACCAGATAACAAGTCAAGTATCTGTTAATAAATAATTAAATGAATCATGGTACAGCCTTCACAACGTATGTTCCTATAAAAAATGAGGAAAAAATTGAATAAATCCCTATGTACTGATAAAGAAGAATTTTCAGGATTCATTAGGTGATCAAAGCCAATGTAGAGCAGTGCATGTGGTATTCTACTTTTCATATTAACAAAAAGTAAAGATAGAATATAAATTTGTATTTGTTTGACTTATATCAAGACAAACAGGAAGGATCAGTTAAGAATTATAGGTAATGCAGGGTGAGGAAAATGGGATTGAAAGGACAGGAGTGGAACCAAGAGCTCTCTTCGTATAATTTTTATATAGTTTAGACTTTGGAATTACATAAATGTATTAATAAGAAAATTTTTAAATCGTAATTTCCTTGTTAGCAAGACATCTACATTCATGGACTTATAAGTCTAAGAAACATTCAAATATATGTAGATAAAACTGAAAAAATAGTTGATTCTGAAAGTCATTTAATGAAATTTTTCTATGGTAGATTAAATCAAGTTCTTTTTGCCCTTTTTCATTTGAGAAACTGGTTAATCCCTCAAATCCAGAAATTTAGAAAGAAAGTATTAGGACTCTTGATCAGGCTAGAATTGGAAACTTTTAATATAATTAAAGTTCTGTAATAAATCATCCTAGGGTTTATGAAGTGTATCACAGTATATCTGAAATGGTTTCAAAGCAATATTGGCTGGTACTTTAAGTTTAAATTCCTGTGGACTGGGTCCAAAATTACCATAAAATTGAAATTCTTCCTCTGGAATTCACTGTCCATCTAAATTCCCATATGTTCATCCCCTTCTTTTGATTTACTTTTGCCTTCCTATTAAAATAAAAACCTACAGGCCACTCAAACTGTGGCTATTTCTCCTCCTTCCTCCTGTGTCTCTTTACCCCCTAGTCCCTAGACTTTGAATGCCATCAGAGGGTACTGCTGCAAAATATCCCAGCTCTGGCCTCTTCCCTGAGTTCCAAGTGATTCAGTTGGATTCTTTAGCCTCTATCTCTAGTTAAATATTAGAATTTCAAATTTAACTCTCCCAAAATAGAATACTTGATTCACTTGATTCACCAAATCTGCTTCTCCCTTTAGACTTTTTCATCTCTGTAACTGACTCTACCACCAGCTTAGCATCAAGTCAAAAATCTAGAGGTCACCTTGTTTCTTTTCTTTTTAATAGCCACATCAAAACCATCAGCACGTTTTATAGGGCCAGGATCAATAATCCATTCATTGGGGCGCCTGGGTGGTTCAGTAGCTTAAATCCTCTGCCTTTGGCTGGGGTCATGATCCCAGGGTCCCTGGATCAAGCACCGCATCGGGCTCTCTGCTCAGCAAGGAGCCTGCTCCCCCCTCTCTGCCTGCCTCTCTGCCTACTTGTGATCTCTGTCAAGTAAATAAATAAAATCTTTAAAAAAAAAATCCATTCATTGATAGTACCAGATCCTCGCTCAAATCTCACTGTCAAATTTTATCATCTCTCCCCTGCATACTCTCAAAGTCCTTGTTCCTTTTTCACTAATGGTCTTCACTTTGCTAAATCCAATGCTGGTGTGGTTGAAAGATTGTTGGAGTCAGAGTAATAGAAGGAATGGAAAGATAGTGAATGAGATTAAGGATAGTTTGGCAATGACAAAGTTATAAAACTATGGGAATGAGTAGTTCCAAAGGAGTGGAGGACAAGATCATTGGATGTGAGTTCTATTAATTGAGAGGCCAGAGTGTTGGAAGAATTATTTGCAGGTACATTTCATGTTAAGAATTAAGACAGTAGTGGAGTTGGAGAGAGTGAGCCCAGAGCTAAAATTTTTGAGAGATAAGGGGGAGTGACTCTAGGGGGTCAATAAATTGACAATGCAATATGGGGTCGTAGGGGATACGGTTTAATGACTAGATAGTGAAAGCTTTATGTTTTTAAGAATTTTAAGAATTCAGGACAAAGAAGTATCTGGAAACAGCTGTGAGGATCACCCATCTTACCTCCAGGATTGATCGATCGATCTATCTATCTATCTATCTATCTATCAGTGTTCCTCCCCATTTTTACTATTACCATCCTAAGTATGGTAACAGTAAATAGTATTGTCTATGTTGTCATTGTCTACGTTGTCTATCTTTCTCTCTCTCCTGGGTCCCTGCAATTAAGTTTCCTAATTGTTTTCCTTAATCCTTATTTACCAACATTTTATTTTCTGTATCTTTGATATTGTGATTTTTTTTTACCTTGATGAAATTCACTAAGAAAGAAGGTGCCTGATAAGGAAAACTGAATCCAAGATTGTGACTTCCTTGATGACTAAATGAGAATTGAATGAGCTTTTTGTATTCTACTAATTTTTTGCCTTTTTTCAAAAATTATAATTTTTTTTCTGATTAAGCAATGTTGAAATCTCCTAGCACTATGTCTAGGAAAAAGATTTGACACTTAAATGTCACTACAGATTTTGGATATTTTTCCCAATCTGTACTATCAATTGTTTAATAACAATTGTTCTAATGTTTAAGGCATGGAAATTTTGTTAAGCAAATTCATAATTTCGGAGTATTTTAAGAACTGTACTCCAGAACAAAATTATATGTTCTTCATGTGTGAAACTGACAAAATAATATTCTAGAAATGTGTCCCACTGGAGCAACTAAAAGTATACACAAAAATTAGACTTATAAGGCTATTTATAGAAATACTGTTTACAATGTTCTTTTAAAAAGTGTAAACAAGCTAAGTGTTCAAAAACAGAATCATCTTAGGGACGCCTGGGTGGCTCAGTTGGTTAAGCAGCTGCCTTCGGCTCAGGTCATGATCCCAGCGTCCTGGGGTCGAGTCCCACATCAGGCTCCTTGCTTGGCAAGGAGCCTGCTTCTCCCTCTGCCTCTGCCTGCCTCTCTGTCTGCCTGTGCTCGCTCCTGTGCTCTCTCTCTATCTGACAAATAAATAAATAAAATCTTAAAAAAAAAAAAAAAAAAACAGAATCATCTTAGACTGTTTTAAAAAATACAGTGCCCTTGGGGCAGCTGGGTGGTTCAGTTGGTTAAGCTTCTGACTCTTGATTTTGGCTCAAGATTTCCCTGATTCTTGACTTTGGTTTGGGTCATGATCACAGGGTGGTAAGATCAAGCCCAGCTTCGGGCTCATGCTGGACATACAGCCTACTTAAGATTCTCTCTCCCTTTACCTCTACACCCTCCACTCTCTGGGAAAAAAAAAAAAAAAAAAGTTCAATGCCCTGCCCTACTTCTGATCAATTCAGTCAGGACTTTTGGGAGGAGAGGCTCAGGCACTGCCATTTTACAAAGTTCCTCCAGGGGTTCTAACATGCAATTATCAAGAGAACTATTCAAGGTGAATTTACCCAGTTTTATCTCTCTATACACCATCAATATGTTGAAAGGGTTCCAAATACATCTTTAGCCTGGATCAGGGCCCATTCTAACTCCATTCTTATCAACCTAACTGCTTGTTTAACACTGCTCCTTGAATGTCTTACAAGCATCTGTAATTTAACGTGAACTTTTTTTTTTTACCACACGTCCATTCCTCCACCCTACATTTAATTCTATCATCTCCAAGTTAAAAATATTTCCAGAATCCAACCAATACTACCCCACCTCTTCTCCCAAGTCATCTCTCGGCCTGGGTTCTACTGCAATAGCTTTTCAACACAGCTATCAGAGTGATACATTTAAATTCCAACTTAGTTTAGGTCTTTCTTCTGCTCACAATCTTTTAATGGCTCTTCATTACATAATAAAAGCCAAAGTCTTTATAATGAACCTGATTGGGTCTCCCATAACTTCCTGTTATTTCATTACCTCTCCTCCCACTGTCTCTGTAACCAACTGTGCCCAGCCATACTGGTCTTCCTCCTCTAATAAGACAGGCATGTTCTGACTTAGGGACTTTGCAGGCCCACTGCCTGGAAAGTTTTCTCAAATATTCTCCCTTCTTTTGGATTGAAATTCAAATGTCAGGATGCCTGGGTGGCTCAGTCAGTTAAGCATCTGCCTTTGGCTCAGGACAAGATCACAGGGTGCTGGGAGGAGTCTCACAGGCTCCTTTCTCAGCAGGGAACCTGCTTCTCCCTTTTCCTCTGCCTGCTGCTCTCATACTGTCTGACAAAGTCTTTAAAAAATTTTTTTTTAATTAAAAAAAAAAAGAAATTCAAATGTCATCTTGTCAATTAAGTCTTCCCCAAATACCCTAAATAAAAATAGTACCTAACCCAATACTTTTTATATTCTTTATCCCTTTTTCTTTTCTCCAGAGTATATGTTACTATCTGAAATACTATATACTTGTTTATTGTCCATCTTCCCCACTAGATATAAGTTCTGTGAGAGCAAGGATTTTGTTTTATTTATGACTGTATCCCTAACCCTGAATAGTGTCTGATATACTGTGTCTGTATGTATCAGACACTTGATGGTGAACAGTGGGGAGGAGCAGAGAGAGAAGGAGAGAGGAATCTTTTTTCTTTTTTTAAGATTTTATTTATTTCATTGACAGAGAGAGAGAGATCAGAAGTAGGCAGAGAGGCAGGCAGAGAGAGAAGGGGAAGCAGGCTCCCTGCTGAGCAGAGAGTCCTATCTGGGGCTCAGTCCCAGAACCCTGAGATCATGACCTGAGCCCAAAGCAGAGGCTTAACCCACTGAGCCACCCAGGTACCCCAGGAGAAAGGAATCTTAAGCAGGCACCACACCCAGTGTGGAGTGGGGCTCGATCTCCCAACCCTGAGATCATGACCTGAGCCAAAATCAAGAGTCAGTTAACTGACTGAGCCACCCAGGTGCCCCTAAACATCCATTTTTAATTCACAAGCAAACTGGACCTTTACAGTGTGCTAATTGACATCAAAAGGTCTGACATGACAGGTTTGACAGGTTAGCAATGGGGTTATTCACAATATACAATTATATATACATATGCATATATGTATACATATATATATGTGTATACACCATATACAACCAGTTACCCCATCACTGAACTAAATCTAGTTTAGGCTAAATATAGTTTAGGAACCATAAGGAATTTAGTGATCTAAACCTCACAACTTTTTCTGCCCAGAGTATCATCATCAGTCCTGTAGTCCTAACATCTTCATGACAAGGGCCATGAGCACCTTCTTTCACATTGCCTGAAAAATATTTTAACTGGCATCACCTACCCTATACATTCAAAACTAATTAGATAAAAGGCTGAAAGGAGCATCTGGGTGGCTCAATCTGTTAAGGATCCAACTCTTGGATTCAGCTCAGGTCATGATCTCAGGGTCCTGAGATCTAGCCCTGCCACAGGCTTCCTGATCAGCATGTGCTTGAAATTCTCTCCCTCTCCTCCCCTTCTGCTCCCTGCCCCACCAAACACATGTATGCACACACACACGCACATGCTCCCACCCTCCCCCTCTCTCAAATAAATAAATAAATTTTTCTTTAAAAAAAATAAAGGCTAAAACAAAATGGACCTGAATGAATCATACATCAAGGGCTGTCTGTTAAGTAATGGACTGATTACCTGGTTTGCATTGTGTTAGTTGTGAACAATATAAAGGGCCTTAAAACTATTACAGTTCATATACTTTCTCCCTAGTCCTTAAACCCCTCCTCCCCACCTCAACCCCTCACAATTACATAAATACACCAAATTTTTAAAAAATTTAAAAAGGAACTGAACAACAATATAAGCCTGGCAGAAATCTGAAATCACTCCAGCCTCAAACTTTAAATCATTTGCCCTGAGAGAACAGCCCTCAGATGACTGTGACTCAGCACTTTATGGTGCCTGAGACATGAAGTGAGATAAAGGTCTTGTTCCCTTCATGGCATTAGCTAAATATGGAGCTAAAATGAAAGAGCTACCTTAAAAACACAAACTCATTGGCTAAAATGTTAGTGCTCACATGTGATGACAGGGAGGAGAGTATAAGCCAGTTGAAACACACAGAACTGTTCTGAAATAACTTGTTGACTTATAAAATTAGCAAATAACAATACTGATCACAATTAACACTCAGAGATGAAGTAAATATTATAAATAAATGAAAACAAAATTAAAATGTGAATTATGTTGCTGGTTTAGAGACAGGTAAAAAATAACTTGGAGCTAAGGAGAGAATTTACCCAGCTATTCACTAAAATATCTAAAATTGAGCCAAGTGAGGACTTTTTTCGTCTTGTTAAAAAAAAAAGAGAGAGAGAGAGAAAAAAGTTGAGTAAAACTGAAACAAACTGAAAAGTCCAGTTCTTTTTGACTTTATGAGCAGAAAGAAAGGTAAACTACATAAAGGTTGCAATAAAGACAGTTTTCAGTTCATATTCTCATGTGGATCAAGAACTGATGAATGAAGAAGAAAGTATGGTAACTGGCAAGCAGGGAGGTCTGGAGAGGTGAGATCATGAAAAAGGACTGAGGAGCATTCCACACAAGCAATAGAGGAAGCTGGGGAATCCCGCTCAGGAAAGGCAGGTATTTAAATGAAAAACAATGAATAGACAAATGGAAACAGCCTACCGGCAAATGGGCAAAAACCAATTGCTAAAATGTGGCTTTAGCTCCTGTTCCAAGTATGTTATTAACTCTTCTAATTCTCAAAACAAGCCAATGACATAAATCTATTAAACCTAACTTTACATGTGAGGAAATAGACTCCGAAAAATTAAGCAACTTGTTAATAAGTGGCAGATCCAGGCTACCAACCCACGTGATCTAACTCCACCACAACTTTATACTGCTTTTTATGAATGTCTCAAAATGTGAAAAGGAAGTGAGGAAACTGAAATTACTGAGGCCCACTGCATTCAAAACCAGATCTTGTGGGGTACAGAAGAATGAATTTCCCCTAAGTAATCTACAGCCTACTAATGGAGTTCAGACTCACACAAAAATACTGTTCAAATTTCACGAGACACGACTAGGAGAGGCACAAGGGTAGTGGAAACTCATATGAGAAAAGTGGTGTTCACGAGGCTGTGGAATCAAGTAAAAAACTTCACTGAAAGAACAGCATTTTGGATAGGATTTGAAGAGAAGGAATACCATGTCTTCCCACCAATTACTCCCCAGAGTTTTCAGGATAAATTGCAAACTCCTTGGCAGGGTACTCAAGGCCCTCCACAACTATGGCTGGAGGAATGCCAAGGAAGAGAGATTATTCTGAGATGATTATGCTGAAGTCTTTACGAGTTTGCGTTCCAAAGGATCAGAACATCTTATTTTTGTGTCTCCATAAACCGTTAGGGAGTTGAAGGCCGGCACTATGGCTTATTCTCTTGTAACCCTCCCCTCCCCCAGTCCAGGTGACTGTACATCACAGCATGTGGTGGGTGCACTGCAAACATTTCCTGAAACGAACGTAAATCAACAGGCAATCAATCACCAGGTAACTGTCCAGCCAGGCTGCCTTAAACCCTCTAGGGCTCTGGCGTTGGCTCATTTTAAAGCTATCAAGTTAGAGACTTAAACATGTGATCCAGACGCAAAAGGGTCGGCCCTAATTTGGACCCGGATGCCACAAACCAATTGTGAAAGGTCGTTAAGGCAATTGTGCAAATCCAAACATGGACAAGGAATTAGATGAAAGACTTAATTTCATTAAATGTGGCTATGCCTTAAAAAGTCATGTCGGGTATATACACTTATGAATAAATTGGTTTCCCTTAAAACACTGAAGACTAGGGAGTATGAGCGGGAGGAGACAAATGAAACAAAATCGGTAAAATGTAGCTAACTGTTGTACTCTGCGATGCAACATACTACTTGCTGTGATGGTTAAAAATTGCTTGATACAAAACACACACGACAGACAGACACAAAGAAAGACAGACAGACACACACACCCACACACACTCAGGTGCTGTTTTTCATCTTAAACCCCGAGGGAACCAGACGCAGAGGGTCCACCTGCGACATCTCGGTTTCGGCTGACGACCTCTGCGGGGCCTCCCGCGGGGGCCCGGCCTGGTTTTCTTGCCCGCGAAGCTGACCGAGGGGGTAGCCTCTTCATCCCCCTCAGCACTCTCCATAAACGCCTTTCGCAGAGAGCTGAAATTCTTGGAAAGCGCGGGTCACAGTTCTTTCAGTTTCTACGCTGGACCCCGCCCGCGTGACCCGACCCTGACGAAAAGCCAGCCTACCGCGGAGTCCTCCTCCACCACGACCCCCAACGGCCGGGGCTTGGGGGCGGACTCCGCGCAGCGACGTCACGGCGCGCCGTGCGCCGGGTCAGAGTTCAACCCCGCCCCTCTTCCCCTCGCTGTCTTCCTCGGCCTGCGCTGCCGCCGACGCCGCTGTGGGCCTGGCTGCGCTCCGTCTGCTCCGTCGCCTTCTTCCCTAAGCGCTGCCCGGCCGGCCGCCATGGCAAACGTGGCCGACACCAAGCTGTACGACATCCTGGGCGTCCCGCCCGGCGCCAGCGAGAACGAGCTAAAGAAGGTAGTGGGGAGCGGGACGGCCGGGCAAGGTGTGAGGGGCGCGGGCCTGCTTGGCTGAGGCGGCCAGGCCGCGCTACGGGGCTGCCCACGAGCCGGCGCCGGACGCGGCGGGCTGAGGCTGGGGGGCGGCAGCGGTAGCAAGATCGGCCTCGGCTGACCTTGGGCCGTCGGCCCCGCCCGCCCGCCCGCAAATGCATCAAATAAAACCCACCCCTGCGCAAACACGACGGGAACGCTTCCTTCCTCCCTCCCCCGGCAGGCGCCGGAGGCCGGGCGCTCCCGGGAGGCTGCAGCCTGCGCGGCCTTCCCCGCGCGGAGGTCATCACCCTGGAAAAACAGGTTGGACAGAGATGCACAGCGCATCTCGGCCTCGGGGGAGAAGTTGTCTACACCGCGGTCGTCGGCTTCGGAGCCGAGTCCGGCCTGGGTTTAGGGCCTGGCGGGGGGTTGAGGCCGCCCCCGCCGGTGCCTCCGGGCAGTTGGGGATGTTTCCTGGGTGCCGCAGGCGCAGGAGCAACTCCCTCTCTTCCTCCTTCGCGAACCGACCCGTGTGTCTCTGTATTGTTCTGTGGGCAGGTAGCCTAGATGTTCTGTACCCGCTTCAGGAGTAGCCCGTGGGTCCCAGCCAAACACCTGAGTGTACACTAAAAATAAATATAAGGCCTTACTGCTCTCTGCAGTGCTGCGAATCTTTGATCTCGAGATTTCAAAGCACTTGCGACATGTGACTGACCCAAGCTAAGGTATCCAGATTTGTAAGCTGAGAAAAAATGAGACTGCTCCTTAGGCCTTGGGACGGTAGAGTTGAGAGTAAAATGGACTTCCTGTTACCTTACCGGAAATGCTAGTCTGTATTATATAATTCATGTGTCTGTGAATAAAGACTTAAGTGCTGTGTATCCTAGCCACCTAAATGTATGCAACTTCACGAAGAGTGAAGTCACTCCAATTAACTAGTACCCTGATTAATCCGCCACATGAAAAAATAAAAGGAGCTTCTCTTGGCTTTTTCCTGATGTTTCAGCTAGAGCCAAGGTAGGAGCCATCCTGAGTAGAGGCTCTAACCTTAGCTTAATTTTTAGTTAAAATGTTTCCTAGTTTTAACAAACTTAACGATCTTTTCTTTAGCGTTCATTGGAGTCTTCTTGGTATGGTTACTTGCCATCAGAGACATTTGACAATAGTGAAAATACCGATTTCTCCGATATTTTGTTTTTGGTTAGGGAGTAAACAGTAGTGAGGTGGATAAATTAGTAAACAATATTGAGATTTTCTCAGCTTATGAATCCAAACTGTCAGACAGCCTCAATGAATAAAAGATGTTCTTGGAAGGTTGTGGTTTTAACCCATTGCTTCTCAGAAAAGTTAACATTTAGTACTCCTAAGTTGTTAAATCAGATTTTGTATGTAACCTTTTTTTAAAATTTTCTTTTGTATTGAAGGCATACAGAAAGTTAGCCAAGGAATACCATCCTGATAAGAATCCAAATGCTGGTGACAAAGTAAGTTACTTGAGACTTTTCCTTAGAGGTTTCAGTTTTAAATTGCCCTGCCTGAAAAAGAATGTTGTAAACAAACTGTTCCCATTAAGCCAAACTTTTACATGAAGAGTATTTTGGGTTTGTATTGGGAATGCTAACATTCCAGGCAATAGTAGGTGGGAGATAAGACCAGAATCAAACCAAAGGTAATTTTATAGCTTTTGTTAGAATAATTGGGTTCCAGGTTCCAATAGCCTTTCCCTCACTCCTGTACTTGAGAATCTAATTGTTTTCCTTGTTGCTTTTTTTTAATAATAGTTCAAAGAAATCAGTTTTGCATATGAAGTACTGTCAAATCCTGAGAAGCGTGAATTATATGACAGATATGGAGAACAAGGTCTTCGGGAAGGTAGCGGTGGAGGTGGTGGCATGGATGATATTTTCTCTCACATTTTTGGTGGGGGATTGTTCGGCTTCATGGGCAATCAGAGTAGAAGTCGAAATGGCAGAAGAAGAGGAGAAGACATGATGCATCCACTTAAGTGAATATCTTTTTTTTTTTTCTTTTTAAAAAAATATCGAGTACTATTTTTTCAAGTAGTAATGCTTAGTAAAGCTAAAGGTATCAAAAATGTTCTGTCTTTTGTCAGAAAAAAAAAAAATCTTCCATTTCCTTACCGTCCTCATTGGATGACTAAATTGAATTTGATAACCTGGGTGTTTGTATTTTGCTACAGATCTTAAAGGATGGTTGATGTTTCTACTGAGGAGGCAGATGGTTTTGTTATATTGGTCTGAAGCCACTTGTTACTATATAATTTAAAATTACAATAATGAAGATTATTTTCTTTTAAGTATTTAAATTTTCCAAGTTACTTTTTATTTAAAAACTTACAAAGTGAGGGACTGTGACTAGTTTGCTTACATGTTACAGTCACTTATTACTTGATCCTCAGTGTGAACTTTCCTAAATTGGTTTCCATGGAGCTTGCTGGCTTCTAGCCTGACATTAACCTGCCAACATATGAATGGTGTCTGACCTTGGTCTTAGACTGTGAACCCATGAGCCCTCTACAGTATGAAAATAGCTATTTTACTTTGCAAAGTGTGTGAGGTGTTTTATCCTCTTTTTGTGAACCAGTAATGGTTTTACTAGCAAATACCAGAGACTTTCAAGTGTTTATTTAAAATATTATTACCTGATTTATATATTTGAGTAGATAAGAGGAAGTATAAACTTCTACATTGTTTGAATCTCATTCTTAAATTTGTTTGTATTTTAAAAGAATTTATCCTTATAAATTATCAGTTGGATATTCTTTCAAGTATGGTGTGGTTAGTTGATACAGAAGTGATTTAAGAAGTAAATAAGATCAGGAGAGTACTTGCTATGCCTTAATAAATTCTTAATATTCACCTTAAAATTTTTTCACTGTATACAGTAGATGCCATTTTCTTTTAACAGTGTTATAATTTACCTGTTGTTACAGGATTTCATTTTGGGTGGCTTTATAATATTCCATTCCATGATTTATTTAAGCATTCACTTTTTCTAAATAGCTGCTTTGACTATCTTTATATACGGCATTGTCTTTTTTTGGCAGAGATTTCCAGGCAGGCTTCAGTGTTTTGAGGCTGATAACTACAACTAAATTGCCTTATAAAGGATTGTGCCAGTTTAGCGTCATTGGTGGAAAGTGCCAGCTTGGCCAGACATTACCCACCCTTTTCCTTCATAAGCCATGTTTGTTGAAGCATCTGTGTTTTCCTGACCTCTTAGGTAGTGGTTTTGCATACTATGTATAATTTAATATGTAAGGAGGAAAAGAGCTACCTATTTGTTTTCTGTAGATGATTTGGTTAAAGATTGTTATGTGTCTAAAAGACAGATGCATGGGGCGCCTGGGTGGCTCAGTGGTTAAGCCTCTGCCTTCAGCTCAGGTCATGATCCCAGGGTACTGGGATCGAGCCCCTCATCGGGCTCTCTGCTCAGCGGGGAGCCTGCTTCCCCCTCTCTCTCTGCCTGCTGCTCTGCCTACTTGTGATCTCTCTCTGTATCTGTCATATAAATAAATAAAATCTTTTAAAAAAATAAATAAATAAAAGACAGATGCAGCCAATTGCTTTTGTCTGATTAAGTTGTAGCTATCTCGTTATTGGGAAGTATTGGTAGTGTTTTATTCTTACACTGCCTAGAACATTATAAATTTTAGCTTGAGGTAATTTGGGGAAAGTTTGAATACCACAAAATAAGTAGTTTAGGTGCTTTCTTTACTGCTGAAGGAGATTTTAAAACACAATGAGAAGAGTAAAACCACATTAAGAGCATTGCTTTCAGATCCTGAAGAATAGTATTTTTGAGATTTGATATACATAGATTCTTTTGAGGTTAGTTTGGAAATGAACAGCCCTGTAATTCAAATATGCTATATAAAGGTGAATTGGATTTTATCAGTTTTATATTTTTAACAGGCTTTTAAACTGTCCTTTTTTTTTTTTTTTTTAATCATAGACCCCATTGGAAATGGTAAAAGTTGTTCAAAGGTATAATTTTGATTATAAGTCAATGGGTCTTTAAGACCTCTTAAACTTCTAGGCTCTCTGTTGAAAACCTATTCTTTTCCTCCTCTTTGTCAACGCTGTTGATAAGGTCACTTTTGTTTTGTTTTGTTTTTGAGACCTATGCAAGCTAAGTTGCATACAACTCCTATAAGTTGTAATATAACTTTGTCACCTTTCTAAAAATTGTCCTTGTGGGGGCACCTGGGTGGCTCAGTGGGTTTAGCCTCTGCCTTCGGCTCAGGTCATGATCTCAGGGTCCTGGGATCGAGCCCCACATCGGGCTCTCTGCTCAGCGGGGAGCCTGCTTCTCTCTCTCTCTGTTGCTCTGCCTGCTTGTGATCTCTCTCTCTGTAATAAATAAATAAAATATTTTAAAAATTGTCCTTGTGGGGAGCAGAGCCTTTAGTAGAGCTTGGACTCTGGAGCTATGCTGCCTATGTGATCAAGTAAGGCAAATTAACTTCTGCTCAGTTTTGTCTGGTAAAGTGAGGATAATAATTGTACTTCATTCAGAGGGTTGTATTAGATGGAGGCTCCTGCCTGAGGCCAGAAGAAGGTTGTGATGCTTAAGTTTGTTTGGTTATCAGCTCTATCAGAAAACACAGCATAGCAGATTGTTGGCCTGATCCTGTAAGTTGTAGCTTTGAGCACCGTATATACTGTCCATAATCATAAAATTCTTCTGCTAATTTGAGCCACAAAATAAAACTTCCATCAGTTGACTTAATGTAAGATGATTTTGAATTCTTTAAAAGGTTATAGTGGAATTTGCTTCTCGAGCTGTCATTTATATCTTGTATTTAGAAGAATTTGGCAAAATTTGATTGGGCCTAATTCTTTTCTTCCCAGAGTGTCTTTAGAAGATCTGTATAATGGCAAGACAACCAAACTACAACTTAGCAAGAATGTACTCTGTAGTGCATGCAGTGGGTAAGTGCGTATTCAGGTTTATGAAATAAATTAATTTCTGTTCTTTCAGTGGCACCTTTAGTTTATACCAGGTAAAAATTGTTCGTGATTTAAACTAGCCAAAAAGAACATTTTCTGATATATTTGAAAGTTTAAATACTAGTCATTGGAGGTTGAAGATGAAGGTGAAAAGCACATTTCCTGTTTGTCATGGCCAATGGAATGGTCTGTGGGCAAAAATCTAACTTACATCTTTCCTTGCTTTAGCCAAGGTGGAAAGTCTGGAGCTGTTCAGAAGTGTAGTGCTTGTCGGGGTCGAGGTGTACGCATCATGATCAGACAGCTGGCTCCAGGAATGGTACAACAGATGCAGTCTGTGTGTTCTGATTGTAATGGGGAAGGTATGTATGCCAATACTTCTGCTTTTATGTTGAAATGGATTGGAAATGCAGGAATTGGAGAGGCTTATAATTTTTCTTTTTTAACATGTGTTTGTATTTATCTTATTAAAGATACAGAGTTCTAAAAGACAAATATGAAATTAATTATTCTATTACACATAGGCCGAATGAACACAACAGTAAATTTGTATTATGTTTAGTGAAATGTTAGTCTTTCTTAGTTCTTTCTTAGAAAGAATTGGCAAAGTTTTTTTTGTCCCTTTATATTCTTAAAGGTTATATTTGATAAAGAGGGAGACAGCAAATTGTTCAGTTACCATTCTGGTAAGTGGAGGATTTTACTGTAAGCTTTAGCTAGCTAGCTTTTAAGCATAACAGGAATTGAAGCTCTTCTCACAGAAGTAAATACTTCAGGGTTTTTGTGGTTTTGGTTTTGTCTTTTTAATACTTCAGGTTTTGAATGGCTTTGAAATACTTAGGCTCAGAGTGCTTTCTGAAACTACTACTCACCTCTGTCCTTGTAATTGTTTTATAGCCATAGACAATACATAACCAAATGGGCATGACTGACTTCCAGTTAAACATTCCTTAGAAAAACAGGGCCATACCCAGTTTGGCCTGTGGGTTTTAGTTTGCCAGAGCAGTGCCATCTAATAAGTTTTTTCTACACTGATGTACAATGATATACAAAAATTCTACAAAATTTCTTTTAATAAAATTTTTCTACAAATTTTTTTGTGTATGCAATGTCAGGTATGGTCACCACTAGCCACCTGAGACTATTCAGTATGTGAAATGTAGCTAGTGTGACTGAGTAACTGAATTTTAAATTTTAATTAATTTAAATAGTCACAGATGGCTGATGGCTACCATTGGGCAGCACAGTTCTAGAGCATCTTTTTCCAGATTGTTCCAGAAAGTAGTGAAATAATGGAGAAACTGCATATTATATTACCCTCCTGGAAAGTCTCGGTGCACTTTACCTTATTAAAAGCTCTAACAGTACCTGCTATCAAGGAACCAAAGTTTACTGAAATCTTTAACCTGTGTACTGTTATGAGGAACTGGTATTTTACAGAACATATTGAGAGTAGTGTTCTAGAGATAGTCCCTGAAGTCATTAATTATACATGTTACCTAAGCATTAAAGTGTGCCAATAATCATTATTGGCATATGCTATTTTTTCACAATGTACTGTGTAGAGCTTTAATTTTACTTTATTATACTACTAATTAAAGATTTCAGAAGAATGCAGAGAAAAGAAGCTGTGTTGTCCTAAACTTGGTATGGGGATACCCAATGTCAGCTAAAATTTAGCCATTTCTTTATTGGTTTTCGATATATCACAATAATAGTGTACCTAAATAAAAGGAAGATCTGTAATAGGATGTCTGGGCAGGGGTTAGTCTAGGAAATAAATAAAATCCCATACCCAGTATACAGGGTAAAAATGAGCCATGAAAGATTTTTTTTAAGTTTATTATTTGGGCTGTCTCTGTCAGTAGAGTTAAACTTATATGAAACTAAGACTGAGGACAAAAAATGAATTAGCACTTTTTAGAAGTTTGAGCATCTGACTACCCATTTTGTTTCCTTGATCCTTGGGCTTTGTTTTTGGGGGGCGGTGAGGGGGCTTTGTTTTAACTTTAGAAAGTGTAGTCAGGAGTCAGTAAAGTATTGTTTAAAATATGTTACATTTCTCGGGGCACTTGGGTGGCTCAGTGGGTTAAAGCCTCTGCCTTCGGCTCAGGTCATGATCCCAGGGTCCTGGGATCGAGCCCCACATCGGGCTCTCTGCTCTGCAGGGAGCCTGCTCCCACCCCCCCATCCCCCCGTCTCTGTCTGCCTCTCTGCCTACTTGTGATCTCTGTCTGTCAAATAAATAAATTAAAAAAAAATATGTTACATTTCTCATAACGTTTTTTCTCTGAAATGGAACCAGGTAGCTGGGTCCTTCAGGTAACTTGTAATAAGATGTGCATTTCTGCTATTAAGAATGATAATTTAAACAAAACTTTACATAGCAGTTAAATCCAAAACATACATTTATTTATTTATTCATTCATTCAAAACATTTAATTAATTAATAAAAACATCTAGACGTATCTTAAGAGTGCAATGTAATACTCTTGCGGGGAGTTTGAATGTTCTCTCTTTCTAGGAGAGGTAATTAATGAAAAGGACCGCTGTAAAAAATGTGAAGGGAAGAAGGTGATTAAAGAAGTCAAGATTCTTGAAGTCCACGTAGACAAAGGCATGAAACATGGACAGAGAATTACATTCACTGGGGAAGCAGATCAGGCCCCAGGAGTGGAACCAGGAGACATTGTACTTTTGCTACAAGAGAAGGAACATGAGGTAATTTCCTTTTTGTTTGTTTAATTTTTGTTTTATTCAGAAATGGGTCTCATGGTTAAGATACAGGTTAGATCTTTTTGGGTTCTCTGGTACAACACTGAACATAAATGAAGTTAAGTGGTTGGGCTAAGTTTATAAGAACTGACTATTTAGGAGACCAACAAAGCAGGTACAGTTAGAAGCACTGAAAAGGAGTCACTTTTAGTTCCAGCTCAGCCATTGGTTAGCACTATAATCTTAAGTAATCCTGTTGTCTCTATACCCCAGTTACCTTGTTTATGAAAATAAGGGCATTGGACCAGATGATCTAAGGCAGCTCATTTTTCATTGTGAAACTCTTTTGATGGGTGGTGAGTAGTGGATAGGACTTCAGTCTTCAATGCTGCTTTCTTGATTTGTTTTACATAATGGGTTTACCATGTGACCTTTTCTTAAAAGGTTCTGCAGTTTTAAAAAAATTTATTTAGGCTTCCTGCTCAGATGGGAGTCTGCTTCTCCATCTGCCCCACCCCCACCCCGCTCCTGCTTGTGCTCTCACATGTGTGCTCTCTCTCAAATAAAATGTTAAGAAAATAAAAATAATTATTTTGGATACATATCTATGTATGTTATGTACGAGGCATAATTAACTGGTCCAGCGATGTGGTCTAGTATGTATTATTTTGATTAAACCATTCCACCTTTTTTTTTTTTTTTTTAAGACTTTATCTATTTATTTGACAGAACTTGAGAGCACAAGCAAGGGGAACAGCAAAGGGAGAGGGAGAAGCAGGTTCCCCGCCAAGTAGGGAGTCCAGTGCATATACTGAGGGCCTTTATTCTTGAAGACGGTATCCGGAACTATTCAGGAAACCTCTTTAGTAATCACCCATATTCTTGACTATAGAAGCTTTTCACAGGGTTCTGGCATCATACTTGATCACATTGACTTGAGTTTCTCTAAAGGTCCTTATATCACAAGTAAACCACATTTTTAGTTTGGGGGGGGGGGGTTGTTTCATTTTTTAAGATTTATTTGTTTTTGTGTGGGTGGTTTTTTTTTTTGTTTTTTTTTTTTGGACAGAGAGAGATCGCAAATAGGCAGAAAGGCAGGCAGAGAGAGAGAGGGAAGCAGGCTCCCCGCTGAGCAGAGAGCTCTATGTGGGGCTCGATCCCAGGACTCCTGGATCATGACCTGAGCTGAAGGCAGAAGCTTTCACCCACTGAGCCACCTAGGCACCCCCACACACACACCTTTTTTTCTTTTTTTTAAGATTTTATTTATTTGACGGAGATCACAAGTAGAGAGAGGGCACCTTTTGGGGTTTTTTTGTTTTGTTTTTTAAGATTTTTTTTTTTTTTTTTTTGACAGACAAGAGATCACAAGTAGGCAGAGAGAGGGGGGAAAGCAGGCTCACTGCCTTGCAGAGGGCCCAATGTGGGGCTCAATCCCAGGACCCTGGGATTATGACCTGAGCCTAAGGCAGAGGCTTTAACCCACTGAGCCACCCAGGCGGAGAGGGCACCTTTTTGGTTTGTACTAAAAATTTTTCCTCATCTGATGGTGATTTCTACAAATAAAGTAAATTTTGAAAGTCACTTAAAGAATTTAATAGAGAGTAAAGCTATATTGAAATGTAGATTCGGGATGCCTGGGTGGCTCAGTTGGTTAAGCGGCTGCCTTTGGCTCAGGTCATGATCCCATCATCCTGGGATTGAGTCCGGAATTGGGCTCCTTGCTCCGCAGGGAGCCTGCTTCTCCCTCTGCCTCTGTCTACCACTCTGTTTGCCTGAGCTGGCGCTTTCTCTCTCTCTCTCTCTCTCTCTCTAAAAAATAAATAAATAAAATATTTTTTTTAAAAATGTAGATTCTAGGAATTTGATTGGTTAGATTAATTCCCTAACTAGATTGTAGCTTGCTCTCTCCTATGCTAGCCTTTCTCAGGATAAATTTCTTACATCAGCAAAGCTGTAAATTACTATATATATATATCTAGGCCCTTTGTGTATATTGCCAAACCTACAGATAGCAAGTGCTTCTTGCTTAGTAAAAAATAGTAATTCCTAGAATTCTGCCTTAGGGTCTTATAGGTTGAAATATTTGTAACTCTTCCCCCCACCCCAGCCCCAAGATTTATTTATTTATTTATGTATTTGAGAAGAACGGAGAGGTGGGGGAGGAGCAGAGAGGGGGAGACTCTCAGGAAAACTCCATGGTCAGTGCAGAGTCCAATATGGGGCTCAGTCTCACAACTCTTGAGATTAGGACCTGAGCCCAAAGAAAGCAAGAGTCTGATGCTCAACTGACTGAGCCATCCAGGTGCCCTGAAAATGTTAACCTAAGAAAATTTGGCTAGTCTCAACTAGTTAATGAAAAAGCTTGTAGTTACTTTGGGGCTTTTTTTTTTTTTCACTCCCAACAGTTGTGCTAAAGGAGTTGTCGGGCCATGAGATTAGGGTGAGTGCTATAGCCAAAACGTATAAATCTTCCAGTCGAAAACATTTCAGTTTTGAGACTGCTTTATATCATGTGTATTCGTCTTTTAGTACAGGTTTATGTCTGCTTTGGTGATAATTGGTACAGTTGTGCATTTGCACGCAAAGAACTACAGAATCTGGTGATGTTACTCCCTTCTTTATACTTTGTTTTCCAGATATTATCATCGCTTTAAGTCTTTTACTGTCTGGTTCTTGGTAGTTCCTTCTCATTAACCTGGTTTTTCAAAAATTCCCTGAATTTCTATTTGTTCCTGTTCAAATATTAGCATCAAATTTTCTGGCCTACTCACCCCTCCACCAGAGTTCCCTGGCCGCCAAAACAACCCTGGTTTCATCTTCAGTTGGAATTATTTTAAGTTGAGCTCCCTTCTAAGAACATGGTGCCTCTTGTTCCCTACTTCTTTTTTTTTTTTTTTAAGATTTTTTATTTTTATTTATTTGACAGACAGAGATCACAAGTAGGCAGAGAGGCAGGCAGAGAGAGAGGAAGGGAAGCAGGCTCCCCGCTGAGCAGAGAGCCCGATGCCGGACTTGATCCCAGGACCCTGGAATCATGACCTGAGCCGAAGGCAGAGGCTTTAACCCACTGAGCCACCCAGGCGCCCCTGTTCCCTACTTCTGATGTAGCTTTAACCAAAGGGTATTTGGTTATAGATGGTTTTTGGAACAATAATGTTACAAGATGTTCAGAAACACTAGCATTTTGCAATTATAAAAAAATTAAAACTGGGGCACCTGGGTGGCTCAGTGGGTTAAGCCTCTGCCTTCAGCTCAAGTCATTATCTCAGGGTCCTGGGATGGAGCCCTACATCGGGCTCCTCTGCTTAGCAGGGAGCCTGCCTCTCTCTTTCTCTGCCTGCCTCTCTGCCTACTTGTGATCTCTTTCTGTCAAATAAATAAATAAAAATCTTTGGAAAAAAAACATTAAAACACTCTGTGTTGGGGTGCCTGGGTGGCTCAGTTAAGCATCTGCTTTCGGCTCTTTAGGGTCCTAGGATGGAGCCCCACATTGGGCTCCCTGCTCAGCAGGGAGTCTACTTCTCCCTCTCCCACTCCCTCTGCTTTTGTATTCCCTCTCTCTATGTGTCTCTCTCAAATAAATACAATCTTAAAAAAAAAAAAAATCCTGTGTTAAAGTATCCTTACTGAATTTAATTTTCCATCCACTGTGAGAAACATTTGAGTAAATGCACATAGATAATATACATTCCTTGTTTCTCAACTTCAGCATACATTAGAATCACCTGGTTAAAACTACAGATTGAGGGGAGGGGTTGGGAGGGATTTGGGGGATTGGGTGATGGACATTGTCGATCGTATGTGCTATGGTGAGTGCTATGAATTGTGTAAGACTGATGAATCACAGACCTATACCCTTGAAACAAATAATATGTTATATGTTAATTTAAAAAAAAACACTACAGATTGCTGGGTCCCACTTCCATGGTTTCTGATGCAGTGGGTATGGGGTGTAGCCCAAGAATGTGCATTCCTAACAGGTTTCCTGGTGCTGCTGAGGCTGCTGGTCCAGGATCACTAATCAAGATAATGGTTTGAGATTAACTTTCTTTCATGGGTAAATTTAGGAGAATAATTTAGGAAAAGAGGGTATCTTTCAGATTTTCACTTTTCTCTAACTGAACTGGCCAGGATTTTTCTTTTTAAAATTTTTTATTTAGGGTGCCTGGGTGGCTCAGTCGTTAAGTGTCAGCCTTCGGCTCAGGTTGTGGTCCCAGAGTCCTGGGATCAAGCCCCACACCACACCAGGCTCCCTGCTCTGTGGGGAGTCTGCTTCTCCCTCCTGTATTGTAGAATATCCCTGGTTGTGATTTTTGGAGCCTCAGCTATGCTTTATCAGCCAGTTTTCTCTTCCAGTGCTTTTCTTTTCTTTCTTTCTTTTTTTTAAGATTTTATTTATTTGTTTGAGAGAGGGGGCAGGAGCCCAGTGGAGGGCAGGAGCCACACCTTCGGGGGAGGTGTGGGCAGAGGAGGAGAAACAGGCTCTTTGCCAAGCAGGGAGCCCAACTTGGGGTTTGATCCCAGGACCCTGGGATCAGGACTTAAGTCAAAGGCAGATGCTTAACCAACTGAGCCACCCAGGTGTCCCTCCAGTGCTTTTCTTTTTCTCTCTTTTTTTTTTTAAAGATTTTATTTATTTGTTAGAGAGAGAGCGAGCACAGGCAGACAGAGTGGCAGGCAGAGGCAGAGGGAGAAGCAGGCTCCCTGGAGAGCAAGGAGCCGGATGTGGGACTCGATCCCAGGACGCTGGGATCATGACCTGAGCCGAAGGCAGCTGCTTAACCAACTGAGCCACCCAGGCGTCCCCCTCCAGTGCTTTTCTGATAGATGTTTCTAGCATATTACATGAGAATAGCTAGGTTTCCTTATATAAATTTATGGAATTAGGGATGATGACAGTTTGGCTTTTACAATGAATGGTAGAATGAAGGTTTTGAAATAGTTTCAAGGAACACAGCACAACAGGGTATGGCTCCATATTTTTTTTTTTATGTGTTTTGTTTATAGGTGTTCCAGAGAGATGGGAATGATTTGCATATGACATATAAGATAGGACTTGTTGAAGCTCTATGTGGATTTCAGTTCACATTTAAGCACCTTGATGGACGTCAGATTGTGGTGAAATACCCCCCTGGAAAAGTAATTGAACCAGGTAAGTCTTGATTTTTGTCTGATCCAGGATTCCATGTGGAGGGTTTTTTGTTTGTTTGTTTGTTTGTTTGTTTGTTTTTGCAGTTAGTAAATTTTTATAATAGGTGACTGTCAAAAATATTGTTGAGCAGCTTTCTTCTTGGGTAAAATTCTAATAGTTTTCTTTTTACTTACTCAAATAATAGGTTGTGTCCGTGTAGTTAGAGGGGAAGGAATGCCACAGTATCGTAACCCCTTTGAAAAAGGTGATCTTTACATAAAGTTTGATGTGCAGTTTCCTGAAAACAACTGGATTAACCCAGATAAGCTTTCTGTAAGTATTCTCTCTATATATAAGCGACAAATTACTTAAGGTTTAATAATGAGGTGGTCCTTTGTCACCTTTGATTTGTTTTTGGTGCTAAGATTAGAACACGTAATTTGTAAAATTTTGCTATTTTAACATTGGAGTGATCATTGGGCTGACCTGGTGTTTATTAAAGGCAAGGCTTGGGGCACCTGTGTGGCTCAGTTAAGCATCCAGCTCTGTTTCAGCCCAGGTCATGATCTCTGGATCGTGAGATGAAGCCCCATGCCAGGATTCTTGCTTAAGCAGGATCCCATGCTTAAGATTCTCTCTCTCCCTCTCCCCCCCACCCTTTCTCTCTCTCAAAAAAAAAGTATTGCTGGTGTAAATGTTGATGGTGCCAAGCAGGGAATAGTAAAGAATTAAAGCAGACTGGATGTAAGTTTGTGGGAGGATTGAGATACCCTGGACACCAGATCCCTTACCTGAAGAGGCAGCCTCCCAGGTTAGCATTAGTTATTCCATGCAGGAAGGCGTGTCTTAGTTAAAATTTTCCAGTGTTTAATTGTTGGCAACTAATTCTAGTTTTTTGTGTCCTATGCAATATTGGGATGTACAAAAGATGTCTGCAGGTTTGACCTGTGGGTCATCAATTAGTCATCTCTGACTTAAAGTACACTAGATTTATTTATTTTAACTCTCAAAGAAGCATATATCTTGAATTGTATCCAGAGGGAAGGCCAAGAGATAGCTCACAAACTAACGTTTTTGTTTCGTTTTGATTTTCGTGAAGGAACTAGAAGATCTTCTGCCATCTAGACCAGAAGTTCCAAACATAATTGGAGACACAGAGGAGGTAGAGCTTCAAGAATTTGATAGCACTCGGGGCTCGGGAGGTGGTCAGAGGCGTGAAGCCTATAATGATAGCTCTGATGAAGAAAGTAGCAGCCATCATGGACCAGGAGTGCAATGTGCCCATCAGTAAACTGCAAACAAATTGCACAGGTGGATTTTCTTTCCACATTTGCCCGGTTTGCTTTCAGCGATCCAGCTGGAGTGTCTGGTCAGTCCAGATGAACTGATGGACATCTGTTGGTCTATGTGTAACTTTTAAAATTGGTATAGTATCTACAGAGTGTATAATTTAAACTAACCACAAAGCTTTACATCTTCATTTTGACTGTTCTGTAGCAGAATAAAGCACTTGAAAGGAAACAAGACTCCCTTTCACACATGGGTTATAAGTTTCAGTCCTGGTATCCGTGCTTGATTTTTATCAGTTTTGTGTAGATTTTATGTTTCATATTTTAAATCCAAATCCCACATTGTAAAGTTTGTGTACAATTTGTCCTGAAGCTTTGTGTTTGGCTGCACCTGCGTAAGCTGCTACAAATAGAATAAAGAATTTCATAGCCTGTATCTATCATTTAGATGCATGGAAAAATGGGCTTTGCACACAATGGGTTTGGAGCTGACTGGGAACAATGGAAAAAAATAACATTAGCTGTGGTTGTAAAGTCCCCCCCCCCTTTTTTTACCATCTTGTGAAAGGTTTCTGAAACTCGATAATAAAAAGCAGTTGGTATAAATTATTCTTTGTGTCACATTTTTAGAAGGAAGAACATACTTTGTAAAATGTATCCTTAAACTGGAGAATGTATCCTTCATTCTGGTTCTTAAGCAGCCCTTAAAAACCCATTGGCCTGAAGCCTATGCCTCAGGTATGTGCCCATTTTATAGTATTAAAAGGCAAAAAGAAAGTTTGGTATGTTGGTAGAAACAGGCTTTATTGGCTTCAACTGATGCTTTGTACAGTCAAGGATATCTGAGTTATGTAACTCATAAGTTATGATCCTGAGTGTCGGGGCCAGGTTAACCTAGCCTCTGTATCTCCCCACCACCACCCCTTTTAAAAATAAGGTAACAGCAAATCAATATTAGAACCATGTCTGCATAGAACCTGTTAAAATGCTGTTTTCATTAAATGTTAAGTTAAAGATTCTGTGTCTCCATTAAGTTGAATATTTGAGATTGGGGGAAGCATTGATTACCAGTGTTTTATAGAAAAGTAAGACTCTTAGGCTGGTATGAGAAAAATCAGGTAAAACTGCTATGAAGAGGACGTTGTGTTGCTCTTTCCATCTTCTATTACCTTCTTTTCATTCCCAGGGTAGATATTTTTAGAACACACTTTAATTTTAGGGAGAAGAAACATAAGTTGTACATTTTACATTTGTAAAAGAACAAAGAGGGGAAAGTGAAAACTAAAATTTAAAAATGTATTATGCCATCCCTGAGCCTCAACACAGTACTTGTAGTTTATTTCTAGGTCTACCATAACCTGAATGGGTGTGCATGGTGGGGGTGGGAAGGGTCCTGGCATTAATCAAGGCCTGTGAGGTTTAAATTACTGCCCTATCCTCTCTACCTCCATTGTACAAAAAATATTTTACAACCAGCCTGGGCAAGATTCAACAGCATAGTAGTTTTGTATCCAAAGTTACTTCCCCATAACCACTTTAAGGGTAAGAAATGCAGTGGCAATATAAAGTTTGTAGCCTTTCCAATAAAGGTTTATAAAACATTAGAGTTGTTCAGTGTAGTCTTTTTTAATTCTTCTACCCAGGTTTTTTTGGCCATAGTGGAAACCATATGGAAGGAGAATCCAACCTTGTTAAGATCTGTTATGCACTCGGTCATGCTTTGCTTTGTCGAGCACCTGTATGCAGAAGAAGCATGTATAGTATCGACATTACAGAGTCTTTTTAACAACTTTATTGAAATAACTCCTATGCCATTAAATCTACCTTTTAAAAAATAGTGTACAACTCAGTGGTTTTCAGTATATTTACAGAGTTTGCAGCCATCACCACTATCTAATTCCAGAACATTTTCATCACCCCAGAAGAAAAAACCCAAATCCATTAGCATTTACTCCTTCTGTTCCCCAGCCCCTAGTACAATCACTAACCTAGTTTCATTTTCTATAAAACGGGCTCATAACAACATGTGGCCTTTTGTAAGCTGTTTATTTAGTATGTTTCCAAGGTTTATCCCTGTCATAGTATGGATCAGTACTTTGTTTTTATTGATAAGTAATCTGTTGAGTAGCTAGCAATACCACATGTTTTTTGACCCATCCATCAGTTGATGGGCATTTGAGGCTTTTTCCATTGGATTAATGCTACTATGAACATTCATGTATAAATTTTTGTGTGGACGTATTTACAATTCTTTTAGATCTGTTCCAGGTGTGGAATTGCTGGGTCACATGGTAAGTGTTTAATCTTTTGAAAAACTGCCAAACTTTTTCAGAAAGTCTGTACCATTTTAAGTGCTACCAGCAATGTATGAGATTTCGATTTTTCCACCTTAACTACCAACATTTGTTAGTACCTGTCATCCTAGTGGGTAATGAGTTGGCTTTTATTTTCATTTGCCCAATGTCTCGTGATATTAGCCATCTTTTCATGTGCTTACTGACTATTTGTATATCTTGGGAGAAATGTATTCAAATCCTTTGCCACCCCATACTTTATTCAGATTTTCCTAGTTTTTATCTTTTTCTGTTCCAGGATATCCCATTATATTTAGTCATACCTGAAGAGGCTCTTTTGTTGTGACAGCCCTCAGACTTGCTTGTTTTTGAAGACCTACGTGGTTTTGAGGAATACTGGTCAGCTGTTTTGCAGAATGTCCCTTGATTATATGTGTAAAGTTTCTCACAGCACTAGTTGCAGGAACGAAACAGTATAACGTTGAAAATCCTGTTTCCTCTGCTCATAACGCTTCTGACACTACCTGGAGTTAGGGCAGACCCCGCAGGTTAAGGACTCAGTCCCACTCCCGACTGCCTGACCTAAGGTGTCAATCACAAGTCCCAGGTTGTCGCCTACACTTCTGACCAGCTGCTCATCAGCGGTACTCAGAGGGTTGCTAGAATGGCTCACAGAACTCAGGAAAACACTACTTACGAGACTGCAGTTTATCATAAAGGATACAACACAGGAACACCCAAAGGGAGGAGATGCCCAAGGCAAGGAATGTGGAGTTGCCCTGCCTCTGAGCATATCCTTCTCCGAGCACCTTGATGTGTTCGCCAATCTGAAGCTCTCTGGCCCCGTCCTTCAAGGTTTCTGTGGTAGTTTCATTCATAGGCACAACTGATTAAATTTATCGGCCATTTATGGGGTTTTTGTTTTTGTTTGTCTCATTAACCTTTTGTTTTAATGTAGGGTCTCAAAACTCAGTGACAGATTTTGGCCAAGTTGTTTCCATTAAAAAGTACTGATTTGAAAAAACTAATAACCTAAAAAAAAAAAAAACTAATAACCTAAAACTGCCAAACACATGCACACTCAAAAAATGGTTCACAAAACATTGCCCTGGTTTTACAATGCATTATCATTAACCAGTCTTTTACCACTAAATGCTGTCATCAGGGCGCCTGCGTGGCTCAGTGGGTTAAAGCCTCTGCCTTTGGCTCAGGTCATGATCTCAGGGTCCTGGGATCGAGCCCCTGATCGGGCTCTCTGTTCAGCGGGGAGCCTGCTTCCCCCTCTTTCTCTGCCTGCCTCTGTGCCTGCTTGTGATCTCTGTCAAATAAATAAATAAAATCTTTTAAAAAATAAATAAATGGTGTCATCAAAGCACTGGACAAGAAGGCAGCTGGAGCTGGCATGGTCACCAGCTATGCCCAGAAAGCTCAGAAGGCTAAATGAATATTATCCCCAATACCTGCCCCTTCAGTCTTAACCAGTGGTGGAAGAATGGTCTTAGAACTGTTTGTGTTCTTGACCGTTTGTGACCTCAGCCTCTCTACCTGCTGGAGGTCTGGAGGGTGAGGCTGAAAGTTCCAACCTTCTAATCACACAGTTGGTTCCTCTGGTAACCAGCTTCCATGCTTCAAGACTCATCTCATTAGCATAAAATCAGGTATGGGTGAAAAGATCTTGCTATGTATAAAAAAGACACTGCTCCCACCCCTATCAGGAAATTGAAAGGTTTTAAGAGCTCTGTGCTGGGAACCAGAAATAAAGACCAAATGTGTATTTCTTATTCTATCACCCTTTCACAGTGTTGCCTCAGTGAAACACTGCAGAATGTTAAAACTCTCAAGGCACATGCATAGAACTCGTTTCTAACTGGCCGACTTGCACGAATCAGTCTGGTGTTATTTTAGGGAAACATTGAGAAAGCCTGCTCCCACCATTTGCCTACTACCATTTGCTTAGTTGTTGAATTCCACGACGATACGTGGATGGTGATAGCAGAATTGTAAACCCATGCCCACGCGGGAAACAAGTTATGAAATAGTGTACAGTGCTAAGAATAGTTTCTTTCAATTTTACAGATTTCACTTCCAAAGTGACTTAGGTTAGTAACCTCACCCCCTTCAGGGAGATTGTTAATATGTTGTAATATAGTTAGATTGTGTTGCATATTCTGCATTTCATCCTAGGAACCACCCCCCACCACCTCTATATGATGTGGGGTGTTTTGGGTTTTTCATAAGTAGGCAGAGAGGCAGAGAGAGAGGAGGAAGCAGGCTCCCTGCCGAGCAGAGAGCCCCATGTTGGGGTCGATCCCAGGAACCTGGGATCATGACTGGAGCCGATGGCAGAGGCTTTAACTCACTGAGCCACCCAGGTGCCCCTATATGATGTTTTAAAATCTGCATACATTGAGGGTCACTGTATTATAAAATTCACTGTTTTGACAGATACATAGTGTCATGTATCTACTATTACAGTGTCATATGGAATAGTTTCATCACCCTAAAAAAGCCCTATGCTTCCACCAATTCAACTCCCCTCACCCTTCCTGAACCCATGGTGACCTCTTCTTGTGTTTCTCACTCTTCCAGAATTTCATATAATTAGAGTGATAGAGTTAGCATGTAGCCTTTTCAGACTGGCCTTCACTTAACAACATGCATATAAGATTCATCTATATCTTTTTGTAGCTTGATAACTCATTTCTTGTCAATGCTGAGTAAGATTCTATTTCTCCGGTATACCACAGTTGTTTTGGTTTTTTTTTTTAAGATTTTATTTATTTACTTGAGAGAGAGAACAAGCAGAGGGGAGTGGCAGAATGAGAGGGAGAAGAAGGCTTCCCGTTGAGCAGGGAACCCGACACGGGGCTCGATCCCAGGACCCTGAAATGACCTGAGCCAAAGGCAGGCGCTTAACCAACTGGGCCACCCAGGCGCCCCTACAGTTTATCTTTTATCAAGATTTTTGATTTGCAAAATTTTTTTGCCATTTTGTGGATTGTCCTCGCTTTTTTTTTATTTTGAAGATTTTATTTATTTATTTCACAGAAAGACGTCACAAGTAGGCAGTGCAGCAGGCAGAAAGAGGGGG